>CM037853.1:62350643-62539156 GCA_021234595.1 Delia radicum
TAGATGATAAAGTATCTAGAAACATCCAGAAGCAGTATTAAAAACGGGAAAAACAGAAAATTAGAGTAATTTTTAACCCCTTAAAGTAATTTTTAACCCCTTAAAGTAAGACAACAACCAAAGTGTGAGGTTGTGGTGTAATGGTTAGCGCGTTGGACTGTTACACGGATGGTCTCGGGTTCGATTCCCGGTGTCACCTTCGGTGTTCCCATAGCATTTAACCCCACCGAAGTAACATAATGAATCAGGGCTATGAAACAAAATTCACCAACTCTACATCAGGTGGCGAGCAACAACTGTTCTAAGACTTATCATCTCGCGCAATTACAGTGTTGCCATGTTGGAAGCCCTACATTTTTCACCACCTTTCGTCTCTCCACTATCCCCAAAGAAAGCAACACATTAAGTAATAGGAAGAATTTCCTGAGTGTTGCTTCTCTTTAAAAAAAAAAAAAAAAAAAAAAAAACGGACTCTCCTTGTTAGACGTTTTATAAGTACTTAAATTTGTATGGAATATTCATACAAAATTCACAAAAAAAAAAACTTTATTCTTTGAAGTTAAAATTTTTTGTTAAACCAACTGTTTCGCATGATTTTTTTTCCCCAAAAAGACTTTCGAATACCACATTTGTATGGGAATTTGTATTGGTGGGTTGAGTTAAAATTAACTGCATACGCAGTCTGCATATTGCGTATGCAGACTGGATAGGCAATATGGGTATCAAATTTTTATTTTCTCGAGTACTTCTAAATTTTTTTATGTAATTTTTTTATGTACATTAGGGCGACAATCGTTTGTATGAAACGCGCATCGAGGTGAAAGGTCAGGGTTCAAAGTTGAAAGTTATGTACGCTTTGGAACGATTTAAGCATTGCCGGAAAGATAAATAAAGTGCCTCTCCAATGAAATATAATATGCCCACATTTAATTAGCCCATTAAGAAGCAGATTGAAATTTAGTATATTTTTTTCGTTTTTTTCATATTTTTTACGTACGTTAACTGGCCAATAGGTTGTGTACAAGACATTAAGCTTTCATTTAAGGTATAATACGATTCCATATCTGTATAAACATCATATTCATTCCGGGTTAAGTTTTCAGATTTTTTACCTTTTTTAGTTATTTGGTTAAATTTTTAGTACTACTTATTTTTTTACGTGTTATATGCGCGTCCCTAAAGCATTGTCCGATCTGGCTCAAACTTTCAGCACTGACGTCTTAGACGTCACAACAGTCCGACCCGCACACCTTTAAATTAAAAAAAAAATCGGCTGTCACCCTATAGCACGTAAAAATAAGTAGTACTAAAAGTTTAATCTAAAAACTAAAAAATGGTAAAAAAAAATGTCACAACTTAACCTGTAATGACTATGATGTTTATGCAGCTATGGAGTCGTATTATACCTTTCATGAAACCTTAACATCTTGCTCATAACTTATTTTCCACTTAACGTATCCTTAACTAGGGTAATTTTTAAAATAAATAATAAATTATTTTTATGAAAAATAAATAAGCTTTTTCATAAAAAACATGAAAAAAAATTCTAAATTGTAATCTGGTTCGTAGTGAGTTAATTAAATGTGGGCATATTATACTTCGTTGAAAAGGTATTATAATTAGCATCCCGATAGTGCTTAAATCGTTTCCAGCAGTTCACAACTTTTGGCTAAAATCGGAAAACAAAAAACACTGACCTTTGACCGAAAAAAATGCACGCACCGAAAAATGTTTCGCCACCCCAGCCATAGACAATATGTATGTCAAACTTATAGGGAGTTTAGACTGAAAAGTTTATCCAATAAAAACTGGATTAAATGCGTATGTTTGTACTGAAATTAGGCAGTTAATAAACTTTTTACAATATTACCTTTTCAGTATAAACACCCTTTTACTCTCTTGACGGGAACATTACATTTTCGACCATTTTTCGAAATTAGAAAATTTTCGTCAGGCCACCGAACGAAAATGTACCAAAAACTACCGTTCGCACGTTTTTATTTTCTACACTGAAAAAACAACTACATAGAATACAAGACAATCCATTAATATTATGAAATTTTCCATAAACTGTTTTCATAAATTTTCATAGTTTCATAAAAAAAAACATTAATTCGATTTCTTAAACAATTCCTTCATAACTTTATTTAAAATTTTCTTCAGAACTAAAAATTGTTAAAAATACTTAACTTCTATATTTTTTTTCATAACATATCATAACCTCATTAATTTTCATAAATTTCGAACTTTATTTTCAAGATTTCATTCTCAAGTGTTCAACATATTTTATAAAGTGCATTTTCAATTCAATTAAACCTTTGTTCTGATTTTGACTTCTATGAAATTGTTTCATAAAGCACCTTTTCAAGAAATTCTTGAAGAGTTTCATTGTTTCAATGATATTTTTTAATATTATAGAATTTTTGTAACTGCTTCATAAATTTTATGAACGTTTCTTTGTCCAGATGATTCGTTAGTTTTATGAAGATTTTCATTAATTATACGAAGCTTTTCATAAACATTGTCTTTAATGAAAAAATTTCATTAAAGTTATGAACAAATTCGTTACTGAAATAAAGATAATAGTAGTGTAGTAATCGGAGATTGCAATTAAAAAAAAATATGATATTTGGATTCAGTATTCAATATTTTGGTTTCACCTATATCGGTGTAAGCGATAGAGGCATTCCCTTGTGAGTTTTTAAATAAAAATATTTAAAAAAAAATCTTTTTCAGTAAACATCACAATCCTTCTTAACGATATTATCGATATTGGAACAAAAATGCTGATGCTCTAATTTTTTTAATTTTTGATAAGAGATACCAATATGAACATGACTTTCAAAATGGGGAAAAGAAGATTTTAATTTATTTTTAAATTAACTGCAAATTTTCTATGGGAAACAGTCAATGTATAATAGCTTTTTTTTACGGAGAAAATATTGTGAGTGTACTCATGGCTGCACGATAGCACCCGATTTTTCCTTTCAAAAAATGGTGTATAATGAAATGGTCACCAGGGATTCCACGGTAGTCCGAATTTTAAATTAAATTTTTTTGAAAAAACTTTTAATAATGTGTCTTCTGTTGCAGTAGAAAAAAAAAATTGAATTAAAATTTTTTAAATATTGTTATTATTGTTTATACTAATTTCTAAAGTAACCATCTTCCTAAAGTAAGCCCTTAAACTACTCTAAATATTTTTCTTTGAGTTTGAATAATACTATAATTAATATGCAATTTTATTTAATTTTAATTGTGGAAGGCGTGTTAGAGAAGAATGAGTGTATTTTCTAAAAATCATAACTATATTGTAAATTTGCAATTTTCTGAATCAGACTGCGCAGTTTCTGGTATTGAACCTTCCTCAGTGACCCTGTTTTTTTTTTTTTTTTTTGAATAATGTAATATTTGTTATGTTTTTATTTGTTCGATTGCGTCTATATGAAATTTTCTGTGCAATCACTCACCGTGGTATAGATAAACTGATTTCTAATGCCACATGCACTCGCACTACACGTTAGACAGAGCGCTTTAGCGCACTGATCTATCGTCAGATCGAGTTTTGTTGTGAGTAAAACTAGTTTTATTCAATACACGGTGTTTTTGTTCTTGCATACATAATCTCAGAAGTACAACTCCAACAACACAACAGTTCTGTTTGAGAATTTCCTGCCACACAATTATTTGTTTCAGATCGAATTTATAAAATATCCTCAACAACTTTTCATTTTAAGGTCTTGAAACCACGTAAACCGTAAATCAAGTCACAAGTGTTAAAGACAATGGGTTTGATTACGAAAAATCAAAAACATACAACGCAAACTCACTGGCAGACAAATTTACTTGCAATTTTCACACTGCGTGGCAAAAAATAATACACACAGAAAAAATTTTAGCTACAGGCCAACTGACATTCCGTTACTACGACTCAAATTCGGTTATTTCGAATTTCAATCGGTTTTCATGACAAAGTTCGCTGAATTTTATTTAGTTCCAACGCCCAAAATATTTTGAAATCTAATGCAAATATCGTTGTGATAACTGAATTTATAAGTTGTTGCCATTAAAATACACTTTTCAATTCGGTTGGCACTTTATTTCTCTGTGTGTACAACAAAGAATACACAAGAAAATAGTAATTTATTTTTCTAAAAATCTACAAACCATAAAAAAGGACAGCAACAACAACAACAGCAACAAAAAATAAAATGACAACTAATTAAATGATGAAAATCTTTATCAACTTTCCGAAACAAAATTATATGTTATGGTTTCAAATGCGTTGATGTTTCCAAATATTATAACAAGAATTTTCCTTACAAAAGAAAAAAAGAGCAACCAAGCAATTAGGCTGGGTCGGTTGATTGTCTGTCTGATGTTAATAAATGGTTTCATGAATTTTTTGTCTTTTTTTTTTAACCTCCAACTGGCAAGCCCGTCTCCAGGAGATACATTTTAAATTGGTCATAAACGAGCCAAATGAATGTTTTATAATAAGAAATTAAGTTGTTTCGATAGAAACTCAAACAATATTTTCAAAAATCTTACAAACATATCTATGTTGCCTAGAAAACGTTAATATTTCGGACACGCTGATTTTAATGGCGTACCCATTTTTTTACCAGATTACCAGATTTTTCGAAAAATTGCATTAACGTTTTGCATGTTTCAACGAAGTTTTTTATACATATCATTTTAAAAATTAGATATTTTTTAATAACTTTTTATGGTAAATACTGCTGAGACCCTCAACAACATTTGGGTATAAAATTTATTTAATAAATAGGCATTAACAAGTAAAAACGGTGTTTTTTTATCAGATCTTACTATTTTTTACTATTTACCATTTCACAAAGAATCAAAGCATTTTTGTACATAAGCAAAAAGATAAATCTAAACAATACTTTCGTATAAAAAGGAAAACAGGAGAAATTGCTATTTATGGGAAAATCGCGAAATGTGAATAAAGTTTATATAACCGTATAGCGAAGAAGGGCGACATATGACTTCATCTTTTAATATAATATGTAAACAGCTTAAAACCTTTCATGTACCAAATTCAGCAAAAAAAAAAACAATATTTGCGGAAGTTAGTTTAACAAAAACTTTCATTACAGTGAATGTCTACAAAATATTTTCAAATTTTATTTTAAAATTCATGCATAACTTGTTGAAATTGGAATGGATGTGTTTTGATTTCATTGAAAGAGAGCAGATTGTTATTCAACGTTCCAATGATATAGTTATGTGCTGTATTAAATTTTTCGAAATTCGCGTTCTACACACGCAAAAAAAAAAATAAAAACCCATTTCAATCACGAAAACCAAATATTAAATAACTTTAATGCTGATATTCTGCCAACAACGAAAATTGTAAATTCAATTTGAAATTGATTGTTCTTTAATTGAATTATTTTTCAATTAAATAATAATGCATTTGATCAAAAAGTGATCCATATTGTATACCTACTCAAAAAACAAAATACAATTGCATAAAGTTTTATTGCCACAAATGTTTTTACATATCTTGAATTTCATAACAGTGAATTTAAACTGTCATGTAATTCTCATTTAGTTAGCAAATTTGTATATAAACAAATTTTTTTATTTTTTTTTTCTTTTTATTAAAGAGTAGTGAGTATGGCAAAAATTTTTATTTTTATTTTTTGTAGAAATTACAACTTTTGTCAAAACCAGTGTTTTTTTTAATAATTTTAAATTTAATGAAAATGACATGAAAATTATTCAAGTTCGAATCCATACTAAATTTCTTTATTAGAATATTGTCCTAACAAATTTTCTATAGAGTTATTGTTTTCAAATTTATTAATTGACCACTTTCAGGAATGTGTTGATAGATCTATTTCGGGAATTTTCTATATTCCCATCATCAGAACACGTTTCGAAAGAAGTGACAATTAAAAGCAAATATCAAACATTCATATAATCTAGTTATCCCACTAAATGAGAACTAATATATGAGCTTGAAGTTAAACATTATCACCATTGATCAGAAATAAATTTAAAACTTGTTCGTTGTGTGCAAACTCTACCTTTGGTAGATATACATTTATTTATTAGATTTATTTTTAGCATTTTTTTGTTCAAAAAAAATTGTTACATTTTGATTAAACAATATTTAACTTCAAAAATTACATTATCAATGTTTTGTTAATGTTGTAGAATAAATTAATATTTAGATTTAAACCACTGAAATAAATTTATTTAATAAAGGTAATGAGAATTAATAAAAATCTAATTAAAATGATTTTAAAATATTTATTGCTAATACATAAACAATTATATAAAAAAAACTGCATACATAAATATTACAAAAATCAACAACAATATGTTTTGAGCGATAGTTTACAAAATAGACAACCAAGTTCCGAATTTGAGCAAATATTTAATTGATTCAATTAATTTGAAATGTTCCCCAAATAATTTTTTTTTTTGTGTATCGCATCTCAAAGTATGACATTTTAAGCAAAACTAAAAAAATTTATAATGTTTAAACTACTCTCTCTTTTTAAGCTTTTATCGATTTCTTTTCAAATTTTATCTCATATAAAAGTTAGATTTTCTACTTCCAGATACATGTTAGAAAGTTTTGCACAAATGAAGAAACGCTGTTTTTTCGCGAATATTTTAAAAACTACATCTTCGATTATTCTAAAAGAATTTGTGGTGACAATTTGGTGTTCTATTATAACATATCAAAAATTCAAAGTGGATTATTCATGGGGTCAAAAGATATTTTGATTTGAGTTAAAAATTCTTATGTTATTCTCTAAAAAAAAAACTTTTAATTTAAATATTCTTCCATACACACAATTTTTCAATCTCGCAAAACTCAAAACCTATACCTTTTTAATTTGTCTTTTCCACTCTGCATCCGAATCTGAATTCAGAACCCTTTCAAGTTATCAAGTTCTTGCGACATTGTAACCTGAAGGTGCAAAAACACGTTTTTCCTTCATATTCGGGACGTTACTACTTCGGGACGTTACTATTAATTTTTAAAATACTTTTTGAATTTACCTGATATCTTAATGTTTTCTGAGTTGCCAGCAATAACAATCAGAACATTATATTCTAATATGAAATTACTTAATTTTTAACGATCGGTTTATCTGAAATAGAGAAAAAGAGATGCCTGACAGATTCAAAAAGTGTTTTTTTTTGGTTTCTGTTCTGTTACTAATAATGGGACAAATATTTCATAATCAAAGTTTCCTTTTGATCTAAGTGCTACCAACTGCTGATCGTAGAACCTTCTAAACTTACTTATCGACGTAAAACAGATAAAGCAAACTATCAAACATAGATATGAATATTTTGGTGTTTTCGAAGTCTACACTCATAATAATCCATGCGAAAAATACGAGAAAAATGTCAAAACAACCAAAATTTTTGGTTATTTTGACTTGTTTTTTTACGCATGGATTATTATCAGTGTAGCTCAGAACTTATGCATTAAAACTGAAACCCAAAAAAAAAAAAATGTTATTGCCGACAGGTGTAATTAATGCCTAAATTTATTTAGATTTTGAGATTCGGTCTAAAACTATGTTATCCAATATCGCCTAAAGTAGGACACGAAAAAAAAATTTGTTAGAGGGACATAGTGTTTTTTTTGTACCAAACAAAATTCATTGAAAAAAAACTTTGACCGGTTTGAGGGTTAAAACAAATATCAGCAAATGGCAAAAACTAAAAAGACCTTGTTAGTAGGTTGTCTAGAGAGAACAACTAACCCACAGAAAAAAACATAATCATTCTTATCTTAACCAAGTGATTTTCTATGTATCATCATCATTGATTTTGATTTTGAAAACAACAAAAATTAATTAAACTAATGATGCTTTTCGAAAATTGTAGTACAATAGATTTTTCATAAAAAAAAATTACTATAATCAAGGATATTTTTTTATTGAGAATATATAGAACAAGTGTTCTATTGTTGCCTAATTTAGTAGAAGAACTTAAAAGCAGTAAATTTAATTTGAAATTCTATTGAAATAAAACCAAGTAAAAGCGTATTAACTTTAATCTTTGCAGAAATGTATAAAAATTAACATATCTTTAAACCAAAACACATTTTTTCATGAGGGTCAAACAATTGATTTATGCCCAAATTCTTAAAGTATTAATCAATCTATCTTCAATAATATTTGTTTCATACAGTATGCGAAATTTTAATAGATGCATTCATTTTTTTCTTATTCTAGCGTTAATTATTTCGAATTAGTTATGGTACATCTCAGATCTTGTTGCTCACATTATTAATTATTTTCTTTTTTATGAAACAGCTTAATCAAGTTTATGAATTGTTACATTGGAAAAAAACAATACAGTTTTTCATCATATTTGTGAAGTTTTACATAAATCTGATCAAGCTTTTTCCTTGAGTATAGTCGTGAGAGACATTGCGTGAGTGGAATTTTTCTCTAATGAGCGTAAGTGAGAGGGAGTCGAAATTGATTTACGAGCACATCTCTAATTCAAACCAAATACACTTAGGATATTATGTAGGTAAAGACGACAGCAATTGTAGGCAAAAACAAATTAAATTTCATTTGAAGAAAGAACGACTAACATTTCACTAAATAGCAATTTTCATTTGTTTTTACTGTTGAAAAAATGACTAACAATTGTAATAAAAATTAACCAAATGTGTTACTAAAAAATAAACAAACATTTACTTATTTTAATTTTTGAAATAACAAAAAACAACTGTAAAAAATTAATGTAAAATCATAAAACAGCCATTTGATGTGGTTTGCTTTTTTAAATGAACTACAAGGTTAGTAAAAAATTAAATTTTTTCTACAAAACTGTATTACAACTGCATATATTTTAAAGCAGAAGTTCCCTGAGTGTAGACTAATCGTACCATATTTGAAATTTATTGGTTATTTGTGGTTAGATGGCGTATGATGAATATTAGAAAATAATAAATATCACGTATACGTATTACATGAGAACTTTAATCATCATTGATTTTGAAAACAACAAAAATTAATTAAACTAATGATGATTTTCGAAAATTGTACTACAATAGTTTTTTAAAATAAACGTATTATAAGCAAGAATATTTTTTATTGAGGATATATAAAACAAGTGTTATATTGTTGCCTAATTTAATAGAAGAACTTAAAAGCAGTTAATTTAATTTGAAATTCTATTGAAATAAAAGCAAGCAAAGCGTATTAACTTTAATCCTTGCAAAAATGTACAACAATTAACATTTCGCGACAGGCACGTAGCTAGGAATTTCTTTTGGGGTAGGGGGGCGGTGGCTTTTTCGATTTTTATATTGATTATGTATTTTTTTTTATATAACTCGATGAAACTAATAAAAATATGTGCACACTAGTGTTACAATTTTTTTTGCTAAATTTTTACCTATCAGCACGTAACGGGTCATTTTTGAACAAAAACCTCCCGCATGAAGCATTTCTTTGAAATTAGTTTTTTCAAGTTTTTAACATTTAAGTTCTACTTGTTGAGCAATAATACTGCAGGCTCTGTGCAATAACTCCCATGTGAAAAAAGTCCCAAAAAAATGTAATAAGTCCCAAAAAATTTTCATACAAATTTGGGAGTAATTTCAGATGAAATAATACCTACACTCATAATAATCCATGCTTAAAAATACAAATATATTTTTCGTAAATTTTTTTTCGTAGAATGTACAAACATTTTGTTTATATTACAAAACTTTTGTATAAAACAAATTATATAAATTTACAAATTTCGTAAAAAATACAAACATGATTTCGTAATATTTATTTAGTACATTGTACAAAAATTTGTAATGTTACAAATATTTCATATGGATGTTGATGTGGTTAGAGGTCGGATTTGCAATCAGAAGGTTGCGAGTTCAACTCCTGGCCAGGACAAATTTTTTTTTTTTTTAGTTTTTATATTTTTTTTTTTTCTTTATTAATGTTTTTTAAATTTCTATGTTTTATTTTCTTATTTCATTATTACTATTTTTGTGTTTTGATATAAATGGATATTTTGTATTTTGTTTAATAAAGAGGATCCTAAAACAAGTTAAAGAGGACCCGAAAACACGACTTCCACTTTATTTGCCGGGTTTAGTATGAAATTCAATAAATCAAATATTTAAAAAGATAAAATATTTAATAATAAAATGCAATTAGTTTGAAATTGTTGTTTAAGTTTTTATTATTATTATTTTATTATTTTTTTATTTTGTTTTTTAATATATTATTTGATATATTTATAAAAAAATTATATTATTTTATTTAGTTCAATAAACATAATAAAACTATTTAATGGCCATTTTACCTTTTTTGTTAAATCTTTGTAGCATATTTTTCTAGTTTTCATAAAAATTTCATAATATTTTCGACTTAAGTTCCTTTTTAGTTTGTTGTATTGCATCAGCTACTTTGGTGCAAATGGTAGAGGGGTCTACTTCAACACAGCAGGACGTCACTGAAATCGTGAGTTCGATTCTGGTGTGGCACCATTACATTTTTTTTTTTTTTAATTTTAAAATAAACCCGTAAGGTATGCACCACATTTTTATTTAAAAAAAGTTTTTACAAAACTTTACGAAATGTGATTTGTAAATTCTACAAATTTTTTCGTAATGTCAAAATAACCAAAACTTTCGTAAAATGAACAACGGTTTTCGTGTATTTTACCTATAGATTATTATGAGTGTAGTTCTTTTGCAGTTATTTCATTTTTTTAGAAGTTATTTTATTTTTTTTATTAGGTGTTATTTCATAATACAGTAATTCCGAAACGAAATAAGTCCCAACAGAACTTAGCGTCGGACTTATTTCATTTTATTTTCTTGTTCGGTGTTATTGCATTTGCTGTGGGAGTTATTTCATTTTTAGTAGAAGTTAATTCATTTTCAAAAATTCATTATTTTTTTAATATTATTAATATTCTAAACGGTTCTTTTAACGGGATCTTTCAAAATATTTTGATGATCTTCTTAAATTGACCTAACGTAATCTGTTCTTTAACAAATTTTGAAGGCGTAACGTTATATTCCCCAAAGTCATAAGTCGACATAGCTCAAAAAAAATATATGTAAATTGTTGTTGTAAAAATATTCTTGTTTTTGGGCAATACGACATTGATTTGGACGAAATAACATTTTTTGTTTGGCCAAAATAAATTTGGGCGCTATGACGGTAAAAAACGAAGTTATTGCCCAAAATCATAATTTTTTTTTTTTTTTTTAATGTCATAAGACCTTAAATGTCAAGGCTGATTCATGAAATCAAACAAAAGAGTTTTAAGGAAACTTAAAAAAATTGTTTCAATTTTATTTTTTTGTGTCGCACGCAGAAAAAAAACTTTATTTCGAGTAGCCGCCTGCCGCGTTCTACTTAGGAAAAAAACCCTAAGAGCGGTCGGAGGCCGCCACACAGAAAAACTTGTTTTTTCAAATCCAATGTCGAATCCATTGAAATCTTATTTTTATGACAATAAGTAATATAATTTCACCAGTCATAGCTTTGTCATTTAAACAGCTAATTGATTGTTTTTTTTTATCTTAAATAAAAGAGTAGAGCATTGGCCTTCTGTTTATTTAACGTTTAGATACTAATATATACGTAAAATTTTTAATAAAATAGACTGTTAAAAAAATATTTATTAAAAAACAATAAATCTTGGTGTGGGTTGGTATTTTGGGACATAAAAAGTTATGACAGGTCAAATAAATGTTACTTGATGTCTTAAAAATATAAGATTTTAACGGATTCGACATCTGATTTGAAAAACAAGTTCTTCTGGGTGGCGGCCTTCGGCCGCTCTTATGACATTTAAAAAAAAAAAATTATGATTTTGGGCAATCAATTCAATTCAATTCTTTATTTTTGTATAATATAAGTAAGTACAATTATTTAACAGACTTTCTTAAAGAGTTTAGGATTTTTATCCTCTTCTGCTTAGATATATAATAACAATAATTTTATAATTAGTATTTATTTAAATATTATTAATAAGTTAAGGAGAAAATTTTCAAAAAACCTTTGTGAACA
This sequence comes from Delia radicum, assembly GCA_021234595.1. NCBI lineage: Eukaryota > Metazoa > Arthropoda > Insecta > Diptera > Anthomyiidae > Delia > Delia radicum. Next base: position 62,362,691 of record CM037853.1, read on the forward strand.
TTTTTTTGGTTTAGATTTTAGATAAAATGGTTAAAATAAAAAATAAAATTATGATGGGACAAGCTCATTGATGTGCGTGTACTCAGAGTGTAAACATCTGTAGTTAAAGTTAGTCGTCAATCGTTGGATTTTATTATTTACAAGTTCAACGTTGGCTATGGTGTGTAATCGTTGAGTAGAGTAATGCCAAGGCAGATTGTGAATCATTTTTAATAATTTATTCTGCGCAATCTGCAGCTTCTTTACATGACACTGCGCTGTTGTGGACCAAACTGGGCAGCATAAAACATTATTGCATGAAAAATTGATTTAAATACTAAAGTTTTGTTGTGTACGTTTAGTTTTGAGTTTCTGGCAATTAAAGAATATAACAATCTCGTTATAATATTGACTTTATCTATCATATAAGGGATGTGGTGTTTGAATTTGAGTTTTGGATCCAATATGACACCTAGATATTTCACTTTATCCATCCAGGGGATAGTACTATTATTGAAGTATATAGGACTTTGTGGTAAATAGCAGTGTTTAAACCTCCTGGAGAAATAAATAGCCTGAGTTTTCTGTGGGTTTATGAGAATTTTCCATTTCGTAAAGTATGTATGAACTTCACTTAGTGCTGCTTGTAAATTGGCTAATACATCGGTTGATAATATTTCTGAGCTGAGAATCGCAGTGTCATCTGCAAAAATGGATGTTACACAACCATCTAATATAGGAAAGTCTGCTGTGTATAAATTATATAATACAGGTCAGAGACAGGAACCCTGGGGACACCCTGCTAATATTGGTTTTTGTGTTGAGTGGTTGGAGCCTATGAAGACACTAAAACTGCGCTCTGAAAGAAAACTAAGTATTAGTTTAACTAAAGATGTTGGAAAATTTAATCTTATCATTTTATATATAACACCATTATGCCAAACCGAGTCAAATGATGATTTTGGGCAATAAGTTCCTTTTTTTACCGTCATAAATAAAATGCCATAGCACCCAAAAAAAAAGTTTTGGATTTTCTGTCATTGATTTGGTCGTTATAACATATTAACATCCATAATTTTGGGGGTATGCGGACATTTGGGCAATATTTTATTTTAATGTAACAAAAAGCCATTTGAAAACCCCGAAAAAATAAAATTGCGTTACTTTATATTGCACAAATATACGGCTGGGGTAGCTAAAATTTGGTAATTACAAAAAAAAATCTTCGACTTCTATTTAATAACCCGATTAAAAAAATTTAATATGATATACTAAAATTTAAAATGAGTCTTAATACAGTTTTATCCGTGAAATGGGCCCATATAATTATATAAGTTTACATTAGTTTAGTTTAAATTTGACAATATCTGCTTAAATTACATCCGAATAATGGCGCGATACAATTTAATCCGATTTTATATAACGGTATAAATTAAAATCTGTACTGATACTAATATATACAAAATAAAGCTATAATTGTATCCGGTTTTTAATTTTAAAATTTCCTTAAAATCCGAAATATTTGCAGAAATAATTACCGTCAAATACGGGTTTTGCTTCAACGCTATTAATCCTTTTAGACCATGGATGATCTAATGCGGGTATCGGTAAGGGTAACTATATTTTCTTTTTTTTTGCTATACATATTTTTTATTCATGAACTCAAAAGTTTCAGATTTTGCAGACAAATACCCTATATAAATTGTCTGACACTTACAAGGAAGCTTTTCCGGTGGGTTCCCTTTGAACTTAATAAAATTCTGATAGGTGATAAATGACCAAAAAAATATGATAAACGTATTTTTCACCGGCCTAATCACTTGTTTTGGGGGTTAAAAGTGACGGTGAATATAACACATGAAAAAGTTTAAGAAATTTAGACTTATTTTAAAACAGCGTTAAAATATTCGAGAAAACACACATTTTGAAAGCCATTTTGACACTATGTCGTGGACCCAGGCTGCCACTTATTTCAATTATTTTAACTAGTGGTGAACAAATTATTCACTATTTTTCTCCTTTTTCATATATCCGACTTTTTTAAGATCAGAGGGAGCTCATTGGGGCTATACTCCATGGCTTGTATTAACAAAGTTGGAAATTTTTCAAGGAAGCGTTTAAGCTCACTAGGGTGATTGTAGTCTGAAAGAAATAATGATAAAGAAAAAATATGCAATTGGAAAATTTAAAAATATAGCTGACAACGCCCAGGTCTTATTTAAACTAAATTATGTATTTCTAATTAAATTTGATTTATATTTTGGACGATTTCAGATGCTTTTCCAGCGTTATTGTTTGTTTACCCTCATTTTTAATGTTTTCGTTAATAATTACAATTTTCTTTAATTAATTTTTTTTATATAAAAACACTTTATAATTTCTAAAAAAAACAACATCGTTAGTTTAGCTGCTTAGTTTTAAAATGTCGCATTTCAAGGAGCGCCGTTCGAAATTTGTTTTTATTTACTCTAAAAAAAATTGTGAAAATTTTAGTCAAATTGGACTACGTTAACATATGATGCATATTGATCAAAGTTTGAGACTTGAATTTATTTCGAAGAATTAAATAAAATAGTCTATTCGCTGAACATGAGTCGCTTTAATGGAAAAAATTATTGTCAACAAAATTTCAATTAAACTTTTGTTCGATTTCAAACTCACACTCATAATAAGCCATGCATAAAAATATGAAATTATTGTCAAAACTACAAAAAATTTCGTAAAATATACAAATTTTCGTTTATTTTACAAAAAGTTTCATTATTTTGACATTTTTTCGTAATTTTACGCATGGAGAATTATCAGTGCACTTTTAATTGAATGTTTAATAATATGTATCAACTGTTTAATTGAAAATGAATTTGGTATAAACAAAATTTCCAGTTTTTGTAACGTATAATAATAACATAGAAAAAAATGCAAAAATTTCAAAAAATCGCTAAAATTAAAAAATCGAAAAAAGTCGCCTTTTTAAATTTTTGCATTTTTTTTTTAATATTACAAATTTTGTTTTAATTTTTTTTTTCGAATTTTGCCTTTTTTAATTTCCTTTTTTTGAGGGTTGTTTTTCTATTTTTTTTAAATTTGGGGTTTTTTCAAATGTTTTCGATTTTTTAAAATTTGGCTATTGTTTTACAATTTTGGTGATTTTTTTAATATTTTGTAATTTTGCAATTTGTTTTTATTTAAGAAATTCTTTCCACAATTTTTGACATTTTTTTTTTTTTAATTTTAATTAATGTTTTAATAGTATATACATTAGGGTGGGGCGATTTGAACATCTTAATGGGCGCTTCGCGTTTCTGATTCTTGGGATTGTACTGAGCAAAAAAGTCCACTAGACCATACGTCTCCGGTGAAAATCGAGATACCAGATTTTGACTTTTTATCCGTATTTTGTGAAAGTAACAATGTGCCTGATCGACATATCTCAGGAAGTAGGATTATGGTATCAATCTCTTCTTTGGAAGATTCTCTAGCAGATTAATGCATCAATCATATTTGTGGGTGGAATTTAGGGGGTTAATTTTTAATTTCAAAATAGGTCTTTTTTGGCGTATTTTGTGAAAGTAACAATGTGTGGGATTGACATATCTCAGGAAGTATTAAGAGCTTATCCAAGATTGTGGTATCAATCTCTTCTTTGGAAGATTCTCTAGGAGATTAATGCATCAGTCATATTTGTGGGTGGGATTTAAGGGGTTAATTTTTAATTTAAAAATAGGGCTTTTTTGCGGTAAAGTCAAAATCTGGAAGCTCGATTTTCACCGTAGACGTATGGTCTAGTGGACTTTTTTGCTCAGTACAATCCCAAGAATCAGAAACGCGAAGCGTCCATTAAGATTTTTTTCCTTCCATACTAATCGCCCCACCCAAATATACATACTAAAAATTTGTTTGAAATAAAAAATAATATTCACTTAAATTTTTAATAGATATAAAACTATAATTAAAAATAATATTAACTAAATAGGTACAAATTATTTTAATTGTTACTACAATTTCCTCAAACGGACCGGATTCAATTAAACTTTTAACTGAATAAACAAATATTTTAATTGAAACTAAATTTTTTTCTGTGTAGATATATTAAATTTTTAGTTTGCATTGTCTCAAAAGTTTTTTGATTATATTTCAAGGCAAAGAAATCGAAATCTCGTATGAAATGATATTATTTATTGCTTTTTTCTGTCGAAAATCAACTCTAACAATTATAGCCTCCCATTTGTGGGCGATGTTTTTTAATGAAATTTGAAGATTCAAACCATATAATACTGAACTAATAGGCTTTTTCTATTTGATCCAATAAATATTTTTATATTAAATTTAGCAATAACATTGTTACTTCCTAACGAATTTGTCAAATCATTTCGGGGGGCTAGAGCGCACCCCCCCCCCCTGATAGCTGCGTGCCTGTATCGCGAGCTTATATTCAATATCATCTCTTTTTCATGAAAGGCAAAAAATGGATTTATGTCCAAATTTTTAAAGTATGAATCAATCTCTCTTCAAAAATATTTGTTTCATACAGTAAGCGAAATTTTAATAGATGCATTCACTTTTTTTTTATTCCAGCGTTAATTATTTCGAATTAGTTGTGGTAAATCTTAGATCTTGTTGCTTAATTTATTCATTATTTTCCCATTTATGAAACAGCTTCATCAAGTTTATGAAGTGTTAAATTGGACAAAAATAAATGAAGTTTTTCGTCTATATGTGAAGTTTTTCATAAATGTGGTGAATATATTTCCCTAAGTGTAGTTGTGAGAGTAATTTTTCTTCCATGATCGTATGTAAGAGTGTGTCAAAATTCATTTACGAGCACATCTCTAATTCAAACCAAATAGACTAATCGTACCATATTTGAAATTTCTTGGTTATTTATGGTTAGAAGGCGTATGATGAATATTAGACAATAATTAATATCACGTATACGTATTTCTTGAGATTTTTAATCATTAACTTTTTATCTATGGGCACGTCATAGATCCGCTGGACATTTTTCAATCAAACCTTACAAATGCGTAAAACCATGCCTCATCAAGAAATTTTTGTAATTTTTTTTTTGGCTTATTTTTTATTAACATTCTTTATGATTTTTTCATAATTTCATAAAAAAATCATTAAATCAATGAAAAATTTCAAATTTTTTTCAATAAAAATTTTGACTTGTAATAAGAAAAAAAAATTATTTTGAAATTAAAAATTAACCAAAACTTTGATAGAAATTAATTAATTTTTAATTTCAAAATTATTTTGAAATTAAAAATTAACCAAAACTTTGATAGAAATAACAGAGCTAACAGTCTTTGACGAATTTGAATAGTTGGTCACTAAATTCCAGTTAACAGATTCTCTAAGAAAAACGTTATAGTTTTGTTCAAAACGAATCTTAAATTGTTATCGTTTTTACGATGTTACACAAAAATGTTATGCTAAACGATAATAATTTTTTGTATTTTAACAACATTGTTAACAATATTTAAGATTTTTCTCTAATTTGGTCGTAATTTAACTACAAAAAGTGGACTGTAATCGTCGATCGTTCTACAGAATTCCAAGCCAGATCGATAAAAAATTACATATTTTGTACCGACATATAAGAAAATATGTCATCTTTTAACACAAATTATAAAAAATGTAAAGAAAGATTGAATGTAAAGAAAAACAGAAATAAATTAAAATTGTTTTTTTTAGTTCAGCTTTTAATATTTTAATGCCTGTTAATTATATTTAAACGATTTTTTCAATGATTAAAGTTCTTAATTTACATAATTTAATAAAAAGTACAATGATAAAAATATTTATTTTTTGGGGATAAAAAAATTTTATTTTCAAAATTTGTAATTTTCGATCTGAAATCTAATTAGCCACTTTTCAAATTTTATATTTTTCGAATTCGTCAAAAATTATGAGCTTTAGCAAATTTGTTGAGAAACAATAGAATTTTCCCCACTGTGCTACATTGGTGGGTGACCCCGGGAAAACCTTCTTGTTAGATTTCTTTTTTACATGTCATCCTATTCCAAGTACCGAAAATTTGCTGAATCAGGCTGAGTTTAATAAAAATCTGCCATCGCTTTTGCAGAACAGCCTGTGATGTTTACTTTCGAACTTTTCGAACTTTTCGAACTTTTTTTTATAGAAATATTTTATAGATCCTATAAAGACCAGACCTTATAAATTATATCAACGAATGATTATTTCTCAATAACCACCAAATTAATGTCATGCTAAAATAATCATAAAAAGTTCAAATTATTAAATATCCACGAAAATATTTCATACAAAATATGCATTTTAATCATTAAACACATGAAGCTTTCATAGTATTAATGAAATTTTCATAGGGGTCAATGAAACCATTCATTAAAATTGATTTAATAAAACACCTTTCATTGACTCAATGAAACGTTTCTTTGCGGACTTTTTTATGAAAAAATTCATTGGATTAATGCAGGAATTCATTAATACTACGCACAAATTTCTATCAATGCACAGTTTTACTTTGTAACAATCCCCAATATAAATATAGTCAGTTGCATATTTAAAGATCGATGCGATCTTATAGAACTAAATGCAACTAGATTCCAGCAACAGAGATATGTAAAAATATGCTCATTATGTAACCTCAAAGAGGAAGAAAACCTAATACACCTAATTCTGTTTTTACGCGATAGATACGTTCCTCGAAAACTCGCATAAAAAAACGCGTACAAAAAGATAGTGTATCCATATATAACGAGGGGATCGGTTCCTGATATTAAAGCGGCTGTATTAACGATGTTGTTTTTGAAGGCAGGAAACAGAATTGGACATTTGGATTTTCTAAATGTGGATGATCTGGTGCATTGTCTATAATCAACAGAACTTTAAAATCAATGCCCTTATCGCTCATATAGCGCCGAACTTCCGGTACAAAATATTTAAGAAACCATTCGTTAAAAAGCTCAGTTGTAACCAGGCCTTTTTATTAGCTGCCCAGTGAACTGGTTATAGTCCATATTTACGCCTTTCATCGACCGTGGTTATAGAGCTGCATTTACAAGTATGGGTTTTAACATCCGATTTCCTGAAGCGTTGGTGCAGAATAAAAAGGTCAAACGATCTCTGGATGCTTTAAACACACTAGCGCTTTTCTGGGTTTTAGCAACATATGTTCGACTAGCCATTCGTTTCCATAAAAGGCCTGTTTCATCCGCATTCCATACCTGATTCGGAGTGTAGCCACCATTTTCGATTATTTTAGCCAGTTTTGCGATGCTATTTCGCCCTTAATTTTAATATTATGAAGCGCGTGTCTTTGCAGAAAACCTATTTTCACATTTAACATTTTAATTTGACTGCACTCTTGCATTGTACATTCACCAGAACTTATTAGAAACAAACAAGGGAAATTCCCTTATTTTGATTGTAGTTAATTTTCGAACCACATGATTTCCAGTGTGGCCAACTATGTATATAATTGAAAATTCTCCAAAATATTTAGACAGCGTTAAATCAAATCAAATCGCGTAAAAACAGAAAGTAATATTTTTTTTGAAATAGCGTTAAATCAAATTCGCGTAAAAAAGGTCGCGTAGAAACAGAATTAGGTGTACACTTTTTATCCTACTGCCCTATCCTGCGTCACATCCAATTATAAATATGGTTTTGGAAAACTATCACTGAAGGAAAATGAAGTAATCAACATATTAAATGATGTAGAATTAAATTGGAATGATTTATTTCGTTACAGTGTAGATGCACTTGAGTTAAACATTGAATTTAAATATTAATATGTAAACCAAAAAAAAAAAAAAAAAAAAGCATTTATTACATGAATTGAAATTTTAAATACTTTTAACCGACTGACGACAGTATGTCCAAGTCGTAAGTTCTTATTTTATTCACAGTTTTTTTTATTTACAAGTTATTAAGAACTTAAAATATTAAATTTTATATTTATTATTATAATTTTTTTTTTATTTTGAAAAAAAAAAACAAAAAAAAAAAAAATAAAGAACAATTAAATATAATATATAACTAACTATTACCATATTTTTGCATAGAAGCACAGAAGTTGCATAGAAATAATTCATTGAACTTATGCAAGTTTTCATAAAATTTTATGAAAAAAATCATTTTATTTATAAAAAAAATTTTCAAAAAAAAAAAAAAATAAACACTTATTACATTAGACTGGCTCAAAATGCAAAAACATTAAAATCTTGTGCTCCACAAGGCTGCCCCTATACCAATAGACAAAATAAATATATATTTCAAATTTCAGACAAATCGGCCAATATTTAGAGGTCGCTAGAAATTTACGATTTTTCGGGGTTCATGTCAAATTCAAACAAAAATTTAATTTTTATAAAAAAATTTATTATTTATGTACATAAAATTTACATATTGACAAAACACTTTTAAGTGTTGTTTATATTATTTGTTTAGTGGTAATAATTACATTTCTAACGTTATTTTTATTCTCCGAGTTTCATCTTTTGAATGTTGCCTTTTGAAGCCACAGGATATGTCTTTCTATGTATATCAAATAAACGGAGCAAATATTGTTTCTGTTCTTCATTTTTTGTGATAGAGTTGTTAAATTCATTAACCAAAGCAATACTACGCTCTGCACAATCGTTTACAACTCTTAAAAGGCTCGCTCTTTCTTTCATCTGAATATAAATTGCATAATCCTTCCACACTGCAGGGTCCTTTGTAAGGAATAATTGAGCCTTTTCATGTCCATCATCCATTAATAAATCAAATAAAATAATTGTGCGTTTGGTAACAAAATTTTCAGGAGGGGTGTGATGATTAACTCCTTTACTGTCAAGCCTCTTTAAGGCGTTGGCTTTTGGTGGTAGCTGGAGACTTTTGACCATGTTCCTTTTGGATTCCAATGTTACTCGCAAATCGAAAAAGGCAAGTCCAATTAGGTATTTAGAAAAATACCAAAGATGTCGATGAAAAGCTTTTACTACCGCTGTAGAAACTTTTTCATTAGGATACATTTCAAGTTGCGTAAGAAGATTGGCGTCATTAAGTGGAGCCATTGTGGCTATTGGGGCTTCATTCCAATAGCGACCGTATACAAGACTAACAAATAAACTTATTTCGGTGACTGTTTTCTTCTCTGTTTCAGTTAGATCGAACTGATTTTGAAACATAAATATTTTTAGGCAGTATATGGCTTTTGCCATCCAACGAGCATGGTCACAAGCGCCTGGTGCACGAAATGTAAACTCTAACTTGTTGTTTTTTGTGTCTGCCAAAAATATACGACAAAGCGTTAAGAGTTCAAGGTAATCGGCCCTTGGCTGTTGGTTTTTAATAGCGTCTGTATAATATTTATACATTTCTTCTCGTAGTTCGAGTAAGCGGCTGTTTTTGAAAACGCTTAAACAGTTGCACTTCCGGTCCAACAGCCTGTACAAAAAACTCTTTGAATATATTAGAAATCATTACCTCAGACATATGATGACGACAAGCAATCCATATCATTTCTTTATGTAGACCTTTTTCAATTAAAGTGCAGGCCCCCATATTTAAACCTGTGTTAGAGGCTGTAGTGTCAAAACATAGTCCGTGAATGTTATTTTTAATTGCCCAATCTTCGCAGACCTGCAAACAAGCATTAGCATGTTGTGCGCCGGTCCCTTTGGTTATCTTCGGGACTACTCTACCAGAACTGACGACTACCGCAACCCTATCGATTTTTTGTTTTTCGTTATAAATATCGGGCAGAAGTTTACTATCCCAGTGCAATACGAGTGGATTTTGGAGATGGAATGTATCTTTATCATTTTCTGTTATATTTTTTTGGAGGCGGTTTCTTGTACGTTGTATTGTACTTCGTGATAAAGTCATATCAGACACAGGTTTGCCCAATGCCTGAGAAACAGCTCCGACAACAAACATTGCTTTTCTATCAGAAAGATTTACGCGATCAATTGATGCAATCTATTCCAGCTATACTACAGTTCATGTTGTCTTCTCTTTGCATTGTAAGAAACATCTTGTCCTCTTCATTTTCCATTTTGCTGTAAGCATTTTTAATGGCAATATCAAATATTTCAGTCGAATTCTCCTTAAACATTTCTTCTTTGATGCGACACCTTTTAGAATTGGTTTTTCGATTCTTCTTTAATAGGATAAATTCGGATAGCAGATTGCGGAGTTTTCTTTCGATGGCATCGGACCTTTGAGTAGGAATTTTAGCTTTCTTCCAAATATCCAATACTGCAGTTACTGTCTCCTTAATACTAACCTTTTCAGTCCTATTTTTAAAAAGTGATGAAAATTAAACATTTTAAACACATCCATTTTTGATGGAAGCCTTGCTGTGGAAAAATTTTCAATTGGATTTCCTATTAGCCACGCTCTTGGAGAGCTTCTCAAAAATTTTGAACCAGTATTAAAAGTCATGACTTATATCTAAAAAGATCGCGAAAATAAATAAACTTTTACAAAAACAATATTTCTTTCGCACTACTCACTCTTTTAACCATCAATAAAATGCACAAAAGTAACACTTAAATTTGCTTATTGCCTGTAGCAAAAATTATATAATAGCACCTTTATGTTTAAAGAATTCTTCTTTTTTAATTAAATATTAAATTACAGGGGATTTCCCGAATTTTAATTTCTTTAAGCAAAGTAAAAATAAGTATATCTATGCTGGAAATAAGAAGAAAAAGGATGGCTGTATTCGTTTTCATTTAAACTTAACGCTATAAGTAAGAGTAGGACAACTATTGACTATGACGGAACTTAGTAAATACACTGTAAAAACATATGTACATTAACAGAAATTAATACTAATATAAACGAAGCAGAAATATAGTACTACACTTTAAAATGTACGTAACTTGAAACACAAAACCAAAAAGTTGAAATTTCTAGCGACCTCTAAATATGGTCCGATTGTTCCAATTTTTGGTATGCACACTTCATTTGATGACTGGAACAGGGGCGGCCTTGTGGAGACAAAAAAAAATTACATCTGCAAATTTCATACACTCTTGAGCCAGTCTATTATTACATGAATTGAAATTTTAAATACGTTTAACCGACTGACGACAGTATGTCAAAGTCGTAAGTTGTTATTTTATTTACAGTTTTTTTTTATTTACAAGTTATTAAAAACTTAAAATATATAATTTTATACAAGTTTGATATCATTTTTATTAAAAATAAAAATTATGTTTTTTTCAACCTTTAATTGTGCAATGAAAATGAAAATTAATCAAGTTCGAGGCCATACTCTATATTTCTTTATTCGGATATTGTCCTAACAAATAATCTGTAGAGTTTTTTTGTTTCCAAATTTATTATTTTACCCTTTCAGGAATGTGTTGATAGATCTATTTCGGGAACTTTCTAGGTTCCCATCATCAGAACATGTTTTGAAAGCGGTAACAATCCCATGCCAAACATCAAACATTCATATAAACTAGTTTACTCACTACATGAGAACTAATATACATATGAGCTTGAAGTTAAAGATTATAACCATTGATCAAAAAATAAATTGAAAACTTGTTTTTTATGTGTAAGGTCCACCTTTGGTGGATATTCAATAAACGTTTTTTATTTATTTTTTATTTTTTATATTTATTATTATAATTTTTTTTTTTTATTATTTTGGAAAAAAAAAAATAAAGAACAATTAAATATAATATATAAATAACTATTAATATATTTTTGCATAGAAGCACATAAGTTGCATAGCAATTATTCATTGAACTTATGCAAGTTTTCATAAAATTTTATGAAAAAAATCATTTTATTTATAAAAAAAAAAAATCATTTACTGGTCGATGAAGGTTTTTAATAATTTTTAGAAATTTGTCGTCTAATTTGCGATGAAAGGTTGTACTTATTAGCTTACAGGAAATATTCATTACTTTTCGTCCATTAAAATTCTCTTTGTGTATACGAGTACATCTTTATTTCAAAAAGTAACGGTTGATTTATTATCATTAAAAATGTCCTTTGTCTATTAAAATGTTCTCATTAAAATATATATCTTGCTAACAAAAATTTATGCACATTCTTTGTTCGGTAAAAAATATGTCTTTTGGGTATTAAACATTAATTTTAAATATTTCTTTTTTTTATCTTATTTGTTTTTTTGTTTTTTTTTTTTTTCTTTTTGCACAAAAATATTCTTTCGAGTTATGTGTATATTAAAATCACCTTTACGTGATTAATGACCATATTGGGAGAATGCACGTAAAAAAGTATGAGTTGTTAAATTTTTGTGGTGGGTTAGTTGGTTGGTTTGGGTTAGATTGGTATGCTGGATTTCATCTCATATTACCGGTGGATTGTCACATGCATGTTTGAAAATGGGCTGCACATATTTTTGCGAATATTTATGAAAAAATTTGTAGTCGCTTACATAAGCATTACAAATGACTACGACACAACCATGACTATATTTAACATCATAATCATCTTTCCTACATCATCACCTAAAGCCACCGAATATCACCTTCAAACCACCATAATTTAATAGCACCTTTTGTTAAACACTATCATCGTATAAATTTATAGGAGAACTTTTTCGAAAACCATGTAATAGAGAAATGCTACTGGTGTTTGGTAGCAACAACTACTTCTGTTTCAGTGCTTTTTAGTCTTTTTTTTTATTTTTTGGGGAATATGGAAATTTTATGATAATAAATTTAAATTACGACAGCTTAGGTGGTTGTTGCAAAGAATTTTACAGCCCAAACTTAATTTTAATATAGAGAACGGTGTTTTCTGTTGAGCAGATAAGATTGTATTTTTTTTTTTTTTATGTCGGAAAATTTTTAATTGTTTTCATGGCAACTAACTAAGCCAAAACAAGACAAGAAAAAAGTCGCACAATGCATTCGAATGATTTTTAAGCAAGATAATAAATTTGATTTCATATCTTTCGGTAAATATGGCATAATTTTTAAGGGCAAATTTGTATGGACATATTTTAAGGATTTAAAAACTAAATTATTAAATTTAATGTCTAAAGGAAAAGTTGTCATATTAAACAAAAAATTTAACAAGAAAAATATTTTTTCAATAAAATAAGTTCGCAGTCAGGAAAAGACAAATGGGCTACCGCCTGGCAAGTCACAAGTTGTACAAGTCCTGACAATATTGTTGTCTACTATTCGGGGTTATATTTTGATCGATTAAAAGATCAAACAAATTTAAATTGAACGATCAACAAATAAATTTTTCAAAATTATTCGATAAATGGAACAAAAAACGATAAAAAAAATAGTTAAAAAGTAAAGTGAATAAAGCTGCGCTACAAAATTGAGCTCTTAAATCGAAAATATTTCGACCACTCTGATTTTAAAAGCGTACCCAGTTTTTTCACTTATGCATGTTTTAACGCTGTTTTTATAGATAAAATTTTAAAAATCAAATATTTTATGTTTGTTTTTTATTGTAAATTTTCGGGTATCAAATTTGCTTAGCAAATGTGTCGCATTAACAAGTAAGTCCACTGTTTTTCTCAGCTTTTACTATATTTTACTATTTTTGTACAAATGTGATTTTATATACGTGGATACCTGAAGTTTGGCTAAACTCCATGGTGTATTCAAACACAAGGTGAATACAGGCCTCCAACCAACGCACCTTATGCTGGACACTGAGCATACAGTTTGGGTTCCAGTTTTAGAGTATGTTGTTGGGATATATCTAAACTCACTGGTGAGTTCGAGGCCTACGTAAACCTCTGCTTGATCTTTGGGTCACAGCACCCGGTTGAGAGTGCAACTCCACAGTTCTTCCTGCTTAGGCATAACCACAGCCACCACGTAACTCCTCGAAGGGCCCTTTCCAATAGCCATTACCGTTATGGTCCATAGCAAGATCATGTAAACAATACGGACACATTGACATGTCCCTGTATATATAATTACCAGACAAATGACCAACCAACATCCTTCTTGTAAAACCCTTTTTATGTCCTCAGATCCAACTTCACTACTTTTCTGAGAACATTCTGCGTACCCTGATCCAATTCATAATTTCATGAGAACATCCATCCAACATCCAGATGTAGAAACCATTTGATGCAAACAGCAAACAACCAGATAACGAACCACCGAAACAACGCCTGCTCGACATCACAACAACACACTCTAGATCCTTTCTGTCTTTCTACGACGGTATTAAGACTTTAGGAATCTACACCATACAACATCACTTCCTTTTTGGTTCATTTCTTCTAGTCCATCGACTCAGATTATCGTCAGGCTTCACACCTTTTCTACATTTTTTCCATCTTGTGGTATCACATGTATACCTTGGACATGTCTTAGTTCGTATTGATTTACAACAGAGGATCCCTATAGGTACCTTCACGGCGGGCCAATGGCTCCAGTGGTACCAATGTATAGTCTTTGCTAAGACCTTGTAGCCGAAGCTACTTCCACTATAGCTCCGAACAACTCGGCAGTGGTATACCTTGAATATGAATAACGACAAACCAACTGAACCCATCTACCAAAGTAGATAGGACAGAGGTAACTTGTCAATCTAGCAATGATCGTTAGTCGCCAAGAACGAGACTCTAACAGAGACATGGAACTTTTCGTTGCCCAGGTAAAATCAACTTGGAGGTGATCTTTGGCACTTGTTGCTAGCAAGCAAGACAACTTTACACCCACTATTTTTGTACAATTTATCATCCCAGTTCGCAAACGATCAAAGCATTTTTGTGCATAATTAAATCTTGTCAACTCGCCTCAACAATTCCTATAAAGCGCTGAGGCACTACACTATAATACAAATAAGTCTGTAAAAACATCAGAAAAAGTTACTAAAAATTAGTCAAAATGACGTTGCAGGAAATGCAGTAAAATTAGCAGAATCTTTTTGCTAAACATTAGTAAAATAAAAACAGCAAAACAAAAAAAAACTGTAAAATCTACTAAATATTTAAATTTTCAATATTTAGTTGTTCGGATGATAACTAAGCGCCATCTATTCGTGACAATTTTTATTATAAATAAAAAGACAACTAAAATACAGCTCTGTATTTATAAGATAAATAAGAAACAAAGCTGTGTATGTCTTTGTTAGTTCCTTGGTTTCTTTGGCATGTACATCGGAATACTATATGTCAAAGACTGTACAAAAATAAAAAAGTCAGTAAAGTTAGCAACATTTTCGTTGGGAGGATCTTTGCTGAAAAATTGCTAATATCAACAAAACATAATTTTTATTTTTATTAAAAATTATATGAAACTTGTAATAATATAATAAATAATAACGTTCACTAAGGTGGCCCTTTGAGCTTTTTTTTTATAAGTTTATTCTTTTTTACAAGTTTGATATAATTTTTATTAAAAATAAAAATTATCTTTTTTATTTTTTTTATTATTTTATTCTTTTTTGAATGGCTTACGCTTCCCTTTAACTGCACTCGGGGAACTTCAGCTGTAAAAATTTGTAGTTGTTTGAGTTGTAACACAGTAATCGTTATTTTTAAGTGAAAAAATATGAATTTGTAGAAAAAGTTTAATTGTGACAACATATGTAGTTTATTTAAAAACCAAACCGCATGAAATTACTGTATTATGATTTTACATTCATTTTATGCAGTAGTTTTTTTTTATAAAAAAAATTTTTTTTGTTGATTTATTATTTTTATATTTGCTTAATTTTTACTTCAATTGTACTTCATTTTTGAAAAGTAAAAAACGAATGACAATGTTAGTTGAATTTACGGAAATGTAAGTCGTCCTTTTATCAAGTGAAATTTCATTTGTTTTAACTACATTTGCATTGGTCTTTACCTACATAGTATTGTAAGTGTGTTCTTGTTTATTTTGGACAATTTTTCAACAGGTTTTACAACGAAAAAAAAAATTTCGTTTGTTTACCGCAATTCAAAAAGTTAGCATTGCACATGGTAACCCCTTAAGCAGCTATAAACGATTTAATTTAAATCCAAATTTGTGTCGATTTTACATTTTCTAACAATTTGTTATGCTTTAAGCGAGTTTTTTAATTTAGGTACACTTTATGGTACATATGCCCTAAGGCGGATCTTTTTAGTTATCTTGAAAATTGTTATATAACTTTTTTTTAATTAATTGCCACAAGAAAATTCTGTATAGCCGAAAACTGATGTACAGGGTGTTTCAAGTTTGAGTTCATTTTTCAAATGCAAATAAAGCACACAATTTAAATAGAATTTTATTATCTGTTTATTAATATATGTCGTAGAGGGTCTACCATTTATGAATTATAAATTATATCTTCTAAATGTATCACGAGTGCACGCTTACACATGTCGATTCTCGTGTTAATGTTAGGTGAGCATTTTGGTTTGGCGGTGTCATTTGGCCATTTTTCTTGGAAAATGCAGCTGGATTTTTTTTGGCCTATTGTTGATGATCAACATGTCACGATAGCATGATGCATTTGCAAAGAAAAATGGCCCAAAGAATCGACATGTGTTATCCTGCACGCGGGGTACATTTGGAAGATATCATTCATCATTCAAAAATGGTACATCCTCTACGACATATATTCATTAATAAACACATAATAAAAATGTATTCAAAATCTGTGTTTAATTTACATTTGAAAAAGAAACACAAACTTGAAACACCCTGTATTTGAATTTGAATTACTCCACTTAGGCCGAGTTTTTGGGATGTCAGTTAAGCTTGGTTTAGTTAAACCGGTAACGAGTTTTGTCTGCCATTTCCAAGTTTATTAACAGAAATTTGTCGGAACCACTTCATTTTGTTTAAAATTTTGGTCTTTGTTATAATAAAACAAAATAAATCACATTTCAGAAGCAGTATTCCATTTAAAAAGTTCATTAATCTAAGTTAAAAGATAATCTACATCCTAAAAACTCGACATTAGTGTTTTTTTTAATAGCCCAAATGTTAGGTGTAGGGCCACGTTAGGGTACATTCCCTTAACTATATCCAAACAATTTTACTTGGGAATTATTTTTTCTTGTATACTTAAGCCTTTAACCAGCCTGCCTTTGCTTATTTTTCACATTTTTAGTTATTGGTTACTACAAATGATTAATGCCTCTCCATTTGAAAATTAATGAGTTTAATTGTATGGATTTTACGTCTTGTGGTGGGGGTAAATTAATTTTTTTTTTTTCGTTTCTATAGTATATTTAGTAATAAAAGTTTAAATTTATTTTTAATGAATTTAAGTTTGTTTTTGCAATTTGAAAAATTTTAAATTAATACTTTTTAGATTAAGTTTTTGTGAAGTGTTTGTCTTATAAATGAAACACAAGCAAGACGCCAATGATAACATTATACACAGAAGAAACTAAGAACGGTTTTCAATTAAAAAACTTATTGAATCACTTAATATTTTAATCGATTTTGCACCTATCACGACAATGATAATATCAATTAAAACTTTTATTGAAAATTAAAAAGGAGAAAAAGTTATAATTAACTTCTACAAAAAAAAAAAATATGATACTGACAAAAAAAAATTGTGTGAACGATACATTGGTATGTATGTTTTTGTTAATGCTGCGTCTGTTTGTATGTTTGTGTGTGTGCCTGTTTTATTTGTAAACTTCAAATGCATTTCGGTATTTTATACTGAAAATTTTGCTATTTAAGTTTCAGTGTATGAAAAAATAATTTGAGAATTACGTCAAAAATAAAATATGTATTTATATATTTAAAAGTCAATTAAAATATTAATTGATTCAACTAAATATTTGTTTAGAAACAAATTTAATTCAAATCAAATCTTTAATTAGATATTTTAGGTTGATAATTTTTTTCTGTGTAGGGAAATGATAATTTCATTACAAAACGATATTATAACTTTTTTACAACTCGTTCCAAGTGACACGCAGGACATGGCCCAAGGAAGATTTACATTAAAGGGACCACTCACTTTAATATGGCGTTGTCATAGGAGGCGTCAAAATGATCACATATGCGACACCTTGCGAAGTGTTTTAAAAAAGATTTTCAAATAAATTAAAATACAAATGATTTCAAAATTTGGATAAACGGCTAACAGCAACGATAAAGTTTTTGCGTGTGTGTTTAAATACTAGGGTATTCAAATTACTCGGGTTTGCTTTTGTTCGAGTAAACGAGTAACTCGATTTTGATGTTTTGCAGTAACTCGATTAATCAAGTAAGTTTTTAAAATTACTCAGGTAACTCGAATAATTAAAAAAAAAACTTTTTTTTTTATTTTTCCAAATGTTTTACTTTTAAATTTAAAAAAAAATTAAAACCAAAAGTATTTTTCCTTAAAGTACGCAATAAAACATAAAATATCAGAAGTTCTGAAATGTCCTTTTTATCAAAATCAAATATAAACATTTGTCAATATTATTAATTTAAAACTTAAAAGATCAAAATTGTATTTAAATGTTTAACTTAACAATTTTTTTTTATTATTATATAGTTTGAATTAAGGAAAACTAGGGATATAACTTTTAGAATTTTTTGCAAATATAAAAAATTTTATTTAATTTGAAAAATAATAGGAAATATTAATATTAGTGCAGAAACCGAATAAGAGTTGTCTATTATTTCCATACAAATTGACATGGAAATCGAGCGGTGCAGTTGTTAAATATAGATTATATTTTATTTTCACGGCGTTTGGTCTTATTCTCTCATTTTTTGTTTCTCGTTCGCTTAAGAAGGTTGTCGCTATTTAACTTCTAAAAAAAAACAACAGATGATAAGTAAACCTAACAGAGCTATTCTATGGCTCTCATATTCTCTACGTGTACTAGCAAATGTACAATGTAATATAAACCAACTTATTTAATATATTCGAATCCTAAATTTGTATTCAAATATATTATATTATTATTGTTTTTAAAAGATTTATATGTAAAAACTAAAAAATATTGTATTGTTAATAATCAAAAGAGCTACAGGAGAGCGAACAAACCTCTATGGTAGCCTTTACACTAAAATAAATATGACAGCTTTCGAACGTCGCTATTTTGGGCTCATTTTCTCTTGCAGCGACAATCGTTGTACGCTATGCTCGTATTCTGGGCCGACACTTACTTCTTCACGGTCATTCAAAACGCTTCCGACATAAAACCGATGACAGGTGCCGTGTAAAGATTTTATACCCCTGCTTAACAAATATAAAATGTGAACTAAAACGGTAAATAACAAATTGATTTATGTAAAAAAAACTGAAATAGAACATATTTTGATTTACTCGATTAACTCGATTAATCGACCGAAATTGTTCGAGTTATTCGTTACTCGTAATAGGACATTTTAATTTACTCGAAAAATTGTTTGATTAAAATTCATCGATTATTCGAGTAACGGTTAAACGATTGAATACCCTATTAAATACAAAAGAAATAAGTAAACCCCTCCAAGAAAAAACACTATCACGACACGAACAAAATATAGTTGAAATGTTTTGATATGCCCTTGGTTGACATGTCACAGGATAGGTACTTTTTGGTCAATTTACCCATTTGTTTGCTCTTTCTCAATTTACCCATTTGTTTGCTCTTTCTCGGCTGGCCATACATCGATCGGTCCAATTATGCCTCTGGACCAAAATCCGCACCAAACAGTGACTCGTTTTGGGTGTATCGGCTTTTCAATGTATGCGTGCAGGTTTTCTGTGCCTCAAATGCGACAATTTTGCTTGTTTACATACCCGCCAAGATCAAAATGAGCTTCATCTGAAAAGATGATTTTTTTGGCAAAATCGGCATCATTCATTTTCGCACACATTCTGCAACATTACCATGATTTTCAAAGTAATGTCGCAATATTTCCCAGCGTTGTTCAAGCGTATACACAACCATATTCGTTCAGCGGAAGGATAAAACTAATTATCTGTCATCGCAATGATGACATTTTTTTTATTAAATTGACTCCGATTCGTCATTTATGTGATGCCGATGTCTCATCCCATTGATGACACAATTTAAGTTTTCGACCCTGATGACAATTTGGTTAAGTGATGTTAAGGCTGACATCACCGTGATGACAAGTGTCATGGGGTCAAAAACGAAGACATTTGTCATAGAACTGATGTCAAAATACATTAGGGTTATGACGGTTTTTCTATCAGTGTACCACTGCACTGGTCTAAGGGGTACATGTCGTCGGGCATACGAGAAGTAATTAGCAAGTAACCTGTCACTTCTTATTTAGCGTGCGTCATATTATGAACGGGTTGCTAAACAAACCGTCCGAAACCAGTCACTGCACTTATTCAAAACAGCGTGTCATACCACCTGTTCAAAAGCCCTTCAAAAAGACACAACAAAAATTAATTTAAAATTAGTTTATTTTGTCTATATCCAACATAAAATTATAACATTAAATTCATTATAACAATTTAAATTTCGAAAAGTACATTAACTAGACGAGAAATCCGGATGTTCAAAATATAGATTTTGTGTAAGTTTTTTCTTTATTTGCTAACATTGGTATTATCAAACAAATTCTAATAATTTTTATGTTCCTACACTTCTAAAAGGCTCTTCATGAACATTTTAATTTTGTATCTTGCATTATAATTCTAGTTCACAATAATATCTTTATAAAGGAAGGAGCTGCAACAATTCAGCACAACTTTAAAGTATAAAGCAGAATAACAAAATATATACTGAGTTTCAAATTTGTTCCCAAAGAAATTCTTAAAACTCGCCAATTACTTACGCATAAAAATTGTTAGCAAAAATCTTGTAAAATATCTAAACAAGATATTTAGAAATCAATATGCAGAAATTTTGAAATTTTAATTTATATTCTTGTAAAATGTTTCAAATTTTTGAATAGGTTGTGCAAAATCGCCATTCACTCGAAAAATTGCCAGTTGGCATTTCGGAAATCAAATTGCCGAACGAGTTTTAAGATCGCGACATTTGGCGATATCTGACAAACTCGCCATATCTGACAAACAATTCCGTGTTCCATTATTTTAAATTTATACTGTCAGAAAGTCGGTACATAAAAAATTCCTTCAGTGTTGTGTCCACTTTGTAGCAGTCAAGGAACTGCATCTTTGGTACTAAATGCCATGTTTTTATCCACTGCTAGCGGTTTTGAACCAGTTCAATGACCAGTAGCAACTTAAACTGCAACGACGCTAGTTGCTTCAGTACACTTGGATGTTATATTACTTTTTCTTCAGTAACGTGATATATCTGGTACCAACCAGTGAATGGTTTGTCACCATAACTATAGTCACGTGATTGGACATTTCACCCAAACTAACACTTTTTGGTGCACCACAATTTTGGTTTCATCAGTAGCGTGACGTGCTCCCCAATCATACATCACAGAATTACCACTGTGGATCAATCGAGCCTTCATTTCCCGCAGGGAAACTACTCTAAAAAATTTAAAATAAAAATGAAAATGTTTTTAAAAAACTTTTACGATTACGTGCCCAGTTCTATTAATTGTCCAGCAAAACCACACATTACCAAATAATGGGTAAAGTAATGTATCGCCATAGGGCTTCACGCATTACATTACACCTTACTTCACTGATGAATTTTACAGGCGATGAGCCCAAAAGTAATGGGTGGACTCATTACCTTGTTGGAGGTAAAGTAACTGGTTACTTATATGGTAACATGGGGGAAAAAGTAATGTGTCTATAAATAAATTTTCATAAAAAAAACATGCATAAAAATTTTTTTTTACAGATATTTTTTTAATTAAATAAATAACTTTTTTTTATTAAATAAATTACGTGGTCATGCTGGGATTCGAACCTGAGGTCTCTGGTATTTAACAATTAGTAAGGCGAGAACTCTAATACTTTATTGCTTAAAATGTAAATGAGTTGTTGTGCTTCGTGTTTTCGTTCGTGATATCAAAAATATAAACCTTACCCTCATGCTTACAAAAAATCACAAAGTAATGTGTCTATAAATAGATTTTCAAAAATATATATTAATAATTACTTTACGTTTATAATTCATGCATTATGTAATTGATGATCGGTAAGTCATTATTTTATGGTTTGAAGTAATGTAAAATGAAATGATACCTCATTACAAGGTAATCCATGAGTGTTCAATTATCGGTAACTCATTACTTCTTGTTGGAAAATAATGATACAGGTAAGGAGTACACATTACATGGTAATGCATTACTTTATCGCACCCATTACCAAAGTTTTGCTGGGTGACTAATTGACACCACTTAATCCACCTCAATTTTAATCTGTACTAGTTCTACGATAAATCTTGCATTCACCAGATCTCTGAAGACAATTGACATCGTTTATAGAAGCAACTAATGATTAACTAATGGTAAACGACAATGTTTGTTTTCCTAACAAAATATTTAAATTCAAATTTAGCGTTCAACATTTATAAGTGTTTGTAGTGTAGTGGCTAGAGAATTTGCCTTATACTTCGAACTTCCGAGTTCAAATCTCGGAAAAGACAAACACAAAAAGTTTTCTTTTTAATTAAAATAAAATATTCAAATGTTTACATAGTAAATAAGGCAATGAAAAATAAAAGTGATTGTGGTGCAACCAGTAGGACAGAGGACTATTAATCTGAATGCCACGGTTTAAAACCAGAAAAATCAAAAAATGTTTTTAATTTCAATAAAATTTTACGGAACGTAATAATATTTATTTGGAATGAATAATGGGTTAGGCAACTGAATATCAGCTTTCACGATTAATAATATAATTTAACATTACGATAGTTATCGTAACCGCCAGAATTCGATTGGCAAAAAATTCAGTGGCCACAACTAAGACTGTTTTATGGGCGTAGGGTTGTACTAAAAACTAATACAAAATTAGGTCAAACAATTAAAAACTAGTTCACAGCTTCGTTTCTTTGAGTGTACTCATTATTTTACACAATAGTTAAATCAAAACCAGAACTTAAATTTGTTTTCTCTTGTGACATTTTTATTTTGTAAGCTTTTTTTAATAACAGATTTCTTTTCCGTGAAGTTTAATTTAGTTGTGTGTGTGTTTTTTTATAGAAAACATAAATTTCATTATTTCATAAAAGTAAACGCACTTCTACTTCCATTATTCTTAACTTAATATATAAAAAAAAAAACAACTAAACAATAAAATGCACACAAAACAGCAAAATATCATAAATTTAAATAAAAACCGGAAACAAAGGTAGAGGCATGCATACAAACATAAATGCATAAGTATTTGTGAAAGTAAAAACTCCTCTATTCATATAATAACTATTAAAAAATAATAATGAAATGAAAATATGTGTGATCACAAGTTATAGCAGCCTAAGTCTGTTTTGTTTCCAATTTTTCAGGAGAGCAGTTTAATGCTTCAAATCCTCACTGAAAATCAGGAGTCGGTTTTTTTAGCTTTAACTTTCTTAAAGATTCTAATGAAACGTATTCTTTTACTTACTTCTTAAAGAAAAAGATTTGTTTTTTTTTATCGTCAAAAGATAAAATACACTTAGGCTTTTATGACTTTTTGAACGAAATAAAGTCAATAAGTTAAGTTGAGTTAGACTATTATTCCACACGAAATAAAAACTTAACTCAATTTATGTTTATCAAAAATCGATATTGTAATTCGGAATAAGTCGTTATTTTTGGAATTAACGACTTAAGTAGATTTACGCAATAATGAAAAAATAATGTTTCTACCCTATGGGAAATGAGGAGTCAATTGCCCTTAAAGTGACTGGTTAAAGAAGGACTTATCACAGGACTGGTAAAATTTAATGAAGTGGGTTAAGTAGTGTCAATTATCCTAAACTTACCAATCCTGTGACTGGTAAAGGGAGGACATACCATTTAACCAGAATGCTTATTAACAAGAAAAAGCCAGTTGACCAGAATTTTACAAATTGGAAGCTGTTTAGTTTTCGTTTATTTTATACGACATGTCGCTTTTGCTACAGTCTTGTAGTATGTACATCTTTGGTTCGTCCTGTGGCATTCCACTATGTGGTTTAAAGCAGGACAAATGACGCCCTCCTATGAAAAGCCAATGTTAAACTTGCCAGTTGTTTACATAGGGTAGGGTTTAGCAGAGAACTGGTCTCTGGCACGAAGGGACCGATCCTGTGGCACACGCAGAACGGTCCCATTCCCCATAGGGTATTTATTGTAATCTTAACTTTATATAGGCGGCTATGCCGAACTTGAAAAACTTAAAATATGATGTGTTATGACGTCATTCCAAAACAGTCACACAGACAAATAAAGTTCCAACAGAATTGAAAAGTGTATTTTGCTGCCTTCAACCAATAAATTCAGTTGTTTGGTTGTCGCAACTAAAATTCTGTTATATTAAACGAATTTTGTTGTTAAAACCATTTTAGTTGGCAAATGGCAAAACTTTTCTCTGTATAATCGTTTAGAAAAATAACTTAAGCTATTAGGATTTTTGGTGGTTAATTGGGGTCCTAGAAAAGATACAAAGATGAAAAGCTGACAGCAAATAGATTTAGACACGCTGAACACGATGGTACTAAAAACTCAATTTTCTACTACCTCGAGTTAAGTCGTTATGATTTGTGACCACTTATATAATAGGAACAGGAAACTTTGTTCGTATTATATAAAGAACACTCAGGCTCTCACTGACACACTCACTTTTTTTACTTTACTTAACTTTTTTAACTGACAACAAATTTAAAAGTTTCTATTTTAATAAGGAATGAAAGAAATATTGAAAAAGAAGATCGGAAATAGGAAACATAATATGATGCGAAAATCGTCGTTCAAGGCAATTTTGAAAGCTGTTTAAAGTAAAAAAGATTTCATTCTATCGGAAAAGAAAAAAGATTTTGTAAAACTAGTCTTTAAAAAAGTTATATCAAAGTCTAGACATAGAAAACAATTTTGCTATTTGCCAACTGAAATTCGGGGACTGCGGCCCAAATTCAGATATTACGACTTTTAGACGGCTGGCACAACTTAACATTAGTTTTCACAACAAAGTTTGGTTAATTCAACAAAATTGTATTTGCAACACCCAAAATAATCAATATAATGTAAATATCGTTGTACTAATTGAATTTATAAGTTGTTACCATTAATATACACTTTTAAATTTCGTTGGCACTTTATTTCTCTGTGTGTACAAGTATCCAAATGTGATCTACATCCAATATTACTTTCCGAGTATAAATTTCATCTAACCGAATCGATTCGTTTGCTGCAACCTTGTAAATTCGGTTAACACAACCGAATTCAGTTGTCACAACCCAAAATTCGGTTACAACAAACGATTTCAGTTGTGACTACAGCATTTTCGAGGTTGCAGTAACCGAATCAATTAGGTTGGATGAAATTCTGTTGAAACAACCGAATTCGTTATGTGAGTGTAAGTACACCAAAAGATTCTACCAGTTGAGTTATTTAAAGTTGTTTGGCCATTTGTAGGTTTGAGAAATTATTCGAATAATAATAATATAATGTTTATCATTCGCTACAGCGTTCCTTTTTTAACATTCTACCAGAATATTTCAACTTATACTTTAAGCCATCGAAACGTAACCATTGATTTTGATCAGCTACCTCCTTTGTAATCAAATAATTAAATTGGTAAGGAATTCGGTTGTCAATTAGTACAACTATAATGTTAAAAACTTGAAAAAATGCATTTTATGGGTATGCACTTTATGCGGGACGTTTTTGTTTCAAAACGACCTAAAAAAGCGATTTATATTATTAATACATTATTGCCCATTGCGTGGTGATAGGTAAAAATTTAGCACAGAAAAAAAGTTGTAACCCTAGTGTGCATATATTTTATAAGTTTCGGTGGGTTACAAAAAAAAAAAAATACTTAAACATAATAACAAATCGAAATTGTGGCAAACTGAGATAACTAACAACTTAAGCTTAATAACAGTGTTAAGCGATAACAACAGAAAAAGTTGTCGACTGAATTGGAACCCGTTTAACAAACTTTTGTACTAACTTTTTATGAGTGCACACAATTTTGTTGCACCGCTACCATTTTATTTACCTTATAAATTTATTATAATAATGAGATGAATTTCAAACAATGAAGAAAAAAGAAATGTTCTTAAAAGAAAAATATAAATAATAAAATGAATGAATGGAAAATGAATGAATGGAAAATGAAAAACTTAAGGTAAACCTTTAGTAGTTCTTAGTTCTTACTTAATATTTTTCTTAGAAATTGGAAGTGCATTTTGTATTTACATTTATTCCATTTAGCCTCATTTTCACAATGTCCCGTTACTGCAAGTAACTGGGACTTTAACTGACATTTTTGTGGTTGTTTTCTATATAAATTTTCAATTCAATTGTTTGTTAAATTTTAACTGGACATTCAGTAATCAGGCCTTAAAAAGTCAGACAGGGAGTAAGTTTAAAATGGTGAAAACTCAAGGAGAATACAATATTTTGACAATATAAAACTTTTATACAATTAAACTAAAAATTAAACTAAAAATTAAAATTTTGTTTGCGTTTAAAATGTAAATAAAATATGGCAAATAAAAATATTGGGGTTTTAATACGCACAGAAATATTTTGTAGACAAATTTAAACTAATTCGCTTTAGGCCAAAATTTAAATTTTTTTTGCCAAAAAAGAGAATACTTACAAGGGAGGTATCACGACCCTAATCCGCAGATTTTAATGAACTTTTGAATTTGCACAAAAAGAGACACGTATTTTTTTAGCTGCGTAATAACACATTTAAGGTTTAAAAAGTACAGTTAAAAATTAATTTGTTTGTATATAAAAACTTACCTGACATTTTCGAAAATTACACTCAAAAAAAAATCAGTAAAGTCAGCAACATTTTTTCAGAAAAATTGCTAATATGAGTAAAAAAAAAATTAGTAAATTCATCAAAGATTCATCATTAGCAATTTTTCTGAGAGAATCCTCCAAACAAAAATATTATTGACTTTACTGACTTACTGACTTTTTTATTTTTTTTTTTTAAAGAGAAGCACCACTCAGGAAGTTCTTCCTATTAATTAATGTGTTGCTTTCTTTGGAAAGGGGATAGTGGAGAGATGAAGGTGGGAAAAGATGCAGGGCTTCAAACATGGTAACACTGTAATTGCGCGAGATGATAAGTCTTAGAACCTGATGGAGAGTTAGCGAACTTATTGAAAGTTTTTGGGTCATATCCCTGATTCATTATTTTACTTCGGTGAGGTTAAGTGCTATGGGAACACCGAAGATAGGAGCTGCGATAAATATAAGTGATACAAAACTCATACATATTATTTTTCTAAATTGATGTTGCCGTCACCGGGAATTGAACCATCTGTGTAACAGTCCAACGCGCTAAGCATTACACCACAGCGCCCACAATTAGCTTTTATTAGTGTAGATTTACTGTAAAACACAAAAATTTCTAACCATGTTGCCTATATTGTAGATGCATAGTGGCCACATTTTTGAATTATTTGAAATATAGGTGGAATAGCTGTGAGGTAAAATTCGCATAAAAACCGAAAGATAACGTCCAAACGCATGTCCAGTTCGACTTACCTTATTTTTTTTTACGTTGTATTGTTATTTAATTGTTGAAAGCCCGTTAAAGAAAACGTTGAAATTTGAATAAAATTGCAAATTATACAATTTGTTTTATTGTGCCATAGCCTCTAACAGCCAAAAATAATTAAATTTTTCAATCGATTTATCATCTATCAACCATTGATCCTCGAATAATGCAAAATATTACATTATTTTTATGCGTAGGATTCAGTGGTCATATTTAACAAATATTGTAGAAGATAGAGTGATTCATACTTTAACCCCGGTATTCATAAAATTATTAAACAGCATTTCAAATACATTTTAGTTAAAACACAAATTTCAGCCTTAAAACTGTATTCATAAACGAATAGTAACTTCCACACAAGGTTTAAAGTAGGTATTTCAAGCTAATATTCGTTTATGAATATAGTTTTAAGGCTGAGATTTGTGTTTTAACTAAAATTTATTTGAGATCTGAATTAAGATTTTTTATGAATACGGTCGTAAGAGTTTGGGCATTTATCAATATTTTGCCTCTCCTGTAAAAAATGTGTTTTGGTTCATAGAGGGTATTGGCATCGATATATATCTGTATATGTATATGAAATTAATTTTCTGTTTGTTTGGTCGCTATACAAATTTTTATTTTTTAACGGATTTCTCTGAAATTTGGTACACCCGAGCATATTACTCCAAGGAAAGTCACATTTTTACCGACCACACCCACTTTTACGCCCACGTTTTATATAAAAATATGAATTTCTTAATTAATAATGCAATTTTAATTTTTCAACGAATTTCGCTAAAACTTGGTACACATGTACCTCAGTCGAGGTCACCTTATAACTTTTATTGGCCAATCCTTCTTTTACGTGCACTTTTTACAAATTTGTTAGTTTATTATTTTACTTTATATAAAATATTTTTTCTCACTGGAACTTGCTCAAAACTGTCACATGTGATCCTTATACTCCAGACAGGATCGCCATGTACTTTTCTTTGAAAACTCCTACTTTTGCACCCACGGTTTTAAATTTTTTGAATGCATGTTTGACTTTAGAAAAAATCGGTATCTTTTTTAAGGTATGCAACAAAAATTTGTTTTTAATATGTGTTGTATTAAAAATATTTGAGTCCCAGGCAATACCAGGTGCAAACAGCTAGTAATAAACATATTACAAATTAATATTAAATTCTGGACTGAAATGTTGTTTTGTTTTCCAAAACGGGTACTACTGTACCATAGTGTAAATGTATGATTATTACAAACCAAATAACAAGTAAACCAATTAGGTTGTTACAATTAAAATCTTTTTATTTTGTAAAATTACACTACAAACTGTGACAGTTTACAATTAATAACATATTATATTAAATATTTGAAAAAAAAAATTGGGTGTATTCCATATTTTGTAATCATCAGCATGAAACCCAAAACATTCATCACCGCAGTATGTCATATGAATTTTTTTGGCTAAACTGCACATTCAATCAACGTCGTGTCATCAATATGTTGACATCAAATTACTTTGTTATTTAATATTGTCATCATCATCATCATTTACTTCAAAATGTGTGCTTTATATACACTTGGGTTATAACTTTTTTTTCTTTTGAAAATTTTTTACCTATGTATACCATGTGATGCTAGCTTTTTTCGAGTTATTTTGGGAAAAAAAGACCCTTCCGCATAAATTGCATTTGCAAAAAAATTATTTTTTCACGTCTTTACCATTAACCGAAACAACTGCACAACATATCTTAAATTATTTTTTACGTCATGTGCTCGTTGTTTTGCGAAATTTGATGCCCATATCGCGAAAAACGCTTGAATCTTTTATTATTAAAATCCACTAAACACGTCAAATTTGTAAACTTTTGTATCCTTTAAAATCTATACACATCCTTATTTTCTAATTACTTTAGAATTTTTGCAAAATATTAATTTTTAGTTAAATTAAAGAAAAACATTTTCTCGAACTTCAAAAATGTTTATGCTGGAAATTTTTAAAAACGGCCAAAAAAAAATTATTTTTTTTTACATTATATGGCTAGGATAGGTAAAATCTCATAACTACAAAATAAGTTAAAAGTTATAACATATATACACATTACAGTACCCAAAAAAGCAAAGTTGCTTTTTTTTTCTTGCTCCCCGAGCATTTTATGATACATTGGGTGTAAAAAATAAGATCTGTGAAAAAACTGAACTTCTATCTCGCAAACTGGCCATGCCGATTTGATTTTTGAGCTGAAAATGGTCTAAAAATGATTAATAGTTTTTTGTTCTACAACTTTTTAAATAATAGGTTTTCATTAAAAAGTGTTATAATCGTAATTATGCAAAACAAAACAATAATTATTTTTTCATAGATATTTTTTAGCCACTTATAAAAATTTTGATGTTTTTCGCGATCAAAATAAAAGTTTTGGAAAAACAGCGGCTCTTATTAATTTTTGTGAGGCAATACATTTTTTTTTTGCTACACATCAGTTAATAAACTATTAACTGCAGTTTTATCAGAGGTTTGGATTTTTAAAAATATCTCTTGTACTTCAGTCGAAATAAGAAAAACCATACAATAAGATATTTTTTTTTTGTAATGGAAAAGAAAACTTATTTTTTGTTCGTTTTTATGTTCTGTAATTTACTCTAGAATGCTATATAGATATTTTTTTTACAGTTTTATAAATCTTTTTAAAAGTCGAGATTTTTTATTTCTTATCCATTATTATTGTTTTTAACCCAACAATTAATTAGTCAATAAGTAAACTTTGAAACCTATATCTTAAAAAATAGTTTTCGTAGATCAAAATTCTATGTTAATTTTAATATTTTAAAAATTTATAAAAAAAATTTGTGGTCACTAGATGACACCTGCTAAATAATTTTGTTGGCTCTTTTAAAAACGAATTTCGTGCAACTTGTACCATAAATTGTAAAAAATTTGTCACTAATTACCACCAATATTCCAAATTTGTGTTAAGTGTTTGTTATTAAAAACAAACTTTTGCTAACAACTGTATTTGTGATGAGAAAACCAGGAATTCAACTCATTACCAGACTATTTACTGGCAACATACAAAAGTGTAGCAGATCTTATTTTTGCACCCAATCTATCACAAAATGCTCGGGGAGCGAGAAAAAAATGTAACAATTTTAGTATATTTTATTTTAACTCTGGATTCTGCGGTGATCGATTATTCGACATTTTGCGAAACCCGGTTTTCGGGTTTTCCGAATAGTTATCATTTTTAAAAACACGGTTTCGGTTTCTGGAAATTGAATAAAACGCGCTTAACCGGTTTTAAAATGTTATGCAATTATACTCAAAATTACAACCAGAAAACAGACTCGTATCTTTTTGCAATCAAATGTTTCGGTGGCTGCGACCGAACTTTTCGGTTGTGATAACAATCCTTTGATTAAAACAACAGAAATTCTAACAAAAAAATAGAATTTCGCTTTCCTTGACAGAAATTCTGTGTTAACTATCAAAAAATTCGATAGCTACAACAGAACCATTTGATTGGACACAAATACAGTTGCTAAGATCGTGTCTGTTATCTGGGTGTAGAATTTTTTTTTATAAATTTCAATAATTTAGTTTTTTTACTTAAAAAATTATTATTTATTTTGAATCAGCAAGAGCGTTTTCTTTTCAATAGGTTTCAAAAAACAATAATAATTTTTATATATCATTTAAAATGAGATGCACATTTTGCATTTAAAACAATTTATTAAAAACCGTTCGTTATTGAAAACGACTCAAATAAAACATTTTAAAGTAAAAATAAACAAAATTGTTTAAAATTGTCAAAAACAAAATAGAAATAATGTGCTTTTAATTTACACAAAATTAATTTTTTTTCCCAGTTTTATTAGGTTTTTGTTTTTATATACATACATCGAGATTATTTTTATGTTATTTTCAATTTATAACGAGCTTTCAACCTCCGTATATTAACAAAAATTAGCTAGGTTGATACTAATATTTCGATCTGGCTAAAGATCTAAACATTTTTTGTTTGTATTTGTTAATATAGACAAACGTAAAAATAAGAAATCACACAGCAAAATAATAATTTTGAGGTTATGAAAATGTTCTAAGTTTTTATATGAGTAATTTTTAAGTAAAAAAAAATTTAAAGTAAGACAATTTTTGAGAACGTTTCGTTTTGAATAGGGATGTGCTATTAACTGATTTTTTTAAATTTCTGGTTAACCAATGAATCGCCTAATCAACAACTCCAATTAATCAAACACTTGATTAATCGGTTAATCAATAATTCTGATCATTCAAAATCATGATTAATTGATTAATCAAATGGCAATTTACACACTTCTAAAAAAAAATTTGTTCAAAAGTGCATTAAACTTTGAGCAAATTTTTACTGTTTTTACCGTTTAAATCATTTAGTTATTTAATTAAAGTTACTAATAATCTCATTTTACCTCAAGAACAAATTTCCTCAGAATTTGAAAAAAAAAATTCGACCTAAAATTTAGTAATACGTTATTCTCAAATTTACGAATTTTGCTAGTACACTCTAAAAATTGATTGTAAATTTACTACTATAACACGAGTAAAGTTTCATGTATTATTACGCAAAATTCGGTAAATTTATACATCAAAATGCGTAAAACTATTTTGCGCACACTTTCATATGCAATAATACACACTTACAGTATTTTTACCAATTATGTGTTTACAATTAAACACATTATGCCTAAAAGTAGTATTATTTTGTTAAGTAAAATTTTTACGCACAAAGTTTGTAAATATACTAACTTATAATAGTAATAAATATTTTGACATTTTGAAATTGAAAAAAAATAAAACAAATTAAAAAAATTCAAAAAAAGCTAAAAAAATCTAAAAAATTTAATTTATTGAGAATTTTAATAAAAAAAAATCTATAAATGTAGTACTTGTGATAGTGAATTAAAAAACTTTCTATTGTACCAAAAACGTTAATTGTTTACAGCCTAATTGTGGAAAAATATTTTCGAAATATAATCTATGTAAAGAGCTTAAAAGAATTTAATTCTTCATTCGATTCATTCATTCAGTCGGTTTTTACTCAATCGATTGAAAAAGATCTCCAATATTGAAAAAAAATTGCCAAAATTAAAAAAATCGACAAAAATCGCTAAAATTGAAAAAAAACGTAAAAAAAAAAAACAAAAATTAAAAAAACGTTAAATGAAAATGAAAAAAATTTTCAAATTGGAAAAAAAGCTAAAATTTAAAAAGCGAAAAGTATTGACTAGAAATTTAAAATAGTTGTAAATGTACATTATCTTTATTCGTTTTTGAAACACAGGCGATGTTCCAAATAAATTCTCTTTTTGCTTTGCGTTGCTTTGTTTTCGAGAAAAACGCGATTTTTTTATGAATTATGGTGGTTTTTTTTAATTTTCGCAATTTTTACTTTTGCCGTTTTTAAATGTTTAAGTTTTTTTTTTTTGGCGATGTTTTCACTTTTAGCAATTTTTCTCATTTTTGGCGATATTTTTTATTTTTAGGAAAATTTAGTGATTTTTTTTAATTTTGGAGACTTTTTTCAACGTAAGTGATTTTTTACATTTTTGGTGATTTTTTCAATTTTGGAGATTGTTTTAAATTTTTGTTGATTTTTTTCATTTTGACGATATTTTTCAATTCTGGCGATGTTGTTCAGTTCCCGATTTCGGCAATTCCCAAATTGTAAATCGATTGAATAAACAATATATTGAATTCCCAATTATTGAATTCGCAATGATTGAGTTCCCAACGATTGACTTTCCAACGATTGAATTTCCAATGATTGAATTCAATAATTGATAATATCGAATGAGCTAAATTGATTGAATTCCTACTAGTGAATTCCAAAGAATGAATTCTATGAATTAAGAAAAAAATCATTCGATTTAAAAAAAGGGGATTTGATTTTTTCAAAATAGAATTCTTTGAATCTCTGTATATGTACAACCACTTATATACAAATATTTATTATTAAATTTATTATTATACATCACATTAATAAAACTATTTCTAAAAATTAATTTTTTGTTTTATTTAAAACATTTTTTGGGCTGTTTTTCTTTTTTACCGCAAGATAAATATACTCATTTTAA
The DNA here is from genome assembly GCA_021234595.1 of Delia radicum. Taxonomy (NCBI): domain Eukaryota; kingdom Metazoa; phylum Arthropoda; class Insecta; order Diptera; family Anthomyiidae; genus Delia; species Delia radicum. Next base: position 62,396,249 of record CM037853.1, read on the forward strand.
GGGGGTTGTTACATATAAAAATTTATTTTTACGCATTTTATCCCTATATTTACAAGTAAAGCGTGTTTTTTTACTCAAAAATTCAGTAAAATTATTCATTTATTACTAAATTTAATTACATTTTTACGCACTTGCATAGTACATTTACACACTTTTTGTTGACCAACTTACACGTAATGTGTGTATTTTTTTCATTTACACACATAAAGTAAATTTACCCAACTTATAGTAGGAGTATAGTTTTCCTACTATAAGTTGGGTAAATTTCAACAGAAATTAATTAGAGTGTAAATTTAAACCACAATTGTTTTGAAACCATTATTTCAGTTTCACTTGTAGATAGAGTTATTTATCATATTTTTCTTTTTATAATCATAAACTAAGCGAGATAGATAAAAATATATTAAATTCTCCTTATTAAATACTTATAAAGGGTGTTTTTTTATACAGGTATAGAACTTCAAATTGGCAACAATTTTTTAACTGGCGGCCATTTTGTCAGCTGTCAAGTGTTTTATGTTATGTTTTGTTTGGTTTAACATTTCGCCATGAATAGACTGACGCCTGAACAACGCATCCAAATTGTGCAAATTTATTTTCAAAATCACGGTTCTGGTCGAAATACACGAAGTTTGCGAAATCAATAAACAAAACTGCCGTATTTGAAGTGATAATAATCCTCAAGTGTATGTTGAGATACCGTTACATCCAGAAAAACTGATTGTTTAGTGTGCTTTATTGGCTGGTGGAATCATTGGTCCGTACTTTTTTAAAAACGATTCTGGTTCAGATTCTGTGCAGGAGCTGTGGTTTCAACAAGACGGGCGCAACATGTCACACAGCTCGTGCCACAATTGATTTATTGATGGAAACGTTTGGTAACCGCATAGTTTAACGTTTCTGACCCATGAATTGGCCTCCAAGATCATGCGATTCCATTTCAAAGTTATATACCTCTATAAAAACGCCCTTGGTTTCCTGTAATAAATATGGGCCTGCCTGTCTACTCAGATCCAAAAAGACGATTTAATCAGAAATGTTCTCTTGATTCAGTTTAAAAATTCTGTTAGTATATGAGTGTATTTTTTTATGAGTGTTTGAGCCGAATTATTTTGGAAGTAAAGCATCCGATTTTTTCTTCGCGAGGGTACCGTACTGTTAGTACTTATAAAGTTATTGTTATCTTTTGTTTAAGGAAATTGTGTATCAAGTATGTACAAATGAAACACTTATTGTGAAAGTGGTATGAGTCCATTTTCAAAAAAATTAAGGTATTCAATGGCTTCTATTCGCTGTGCAATTTTTTTTTTTTTTTTTTGTTAAAATTGTAAGAATCGCTGAAATTTTAGCGAAATTTTTGTTTTCTTCGACATTTTGAATAACACGGATATCCTCCCATTACAAATTGTCTGGGTTTATAATAGTTGATCTGCACATTTCAAGTCTGCTCTTCGAACTTTTCAAGCAAGTAATATTTTTGCGAAATTCGCAAATTCGCAATTTCAATAATTTTTTAAATGCCTTTTTTTAAGAAATTTTGATAATTAACAAATAATGTTCTATGTATAAAAACTAATCATATGAAAAATCCCAATAATTTTCCAATTTCCTTAAAACTTTATAATGAAAATAAAAAAATTATATCTTTATGAACAACAGTTTTAAATTTTTTTTTTGGAAAATGGTATGAGTCTATTCAATACTGAAAAAACTTAAGTTTTAGTAATAATTATGTAATTTAATAAATTATAGTTACCTGATGAGATGAGTAAACAAACATTGAGTAAAAGTTAATGTTTACAGCTTCAAAAACATTGAAATACAAAACACATTATATCTCATTTTAAAAACAAGGGGACTCATACCACTTTCAAAATAAATACTTCATATATCAGAATAACAGAAACATTAAAACTCGGATAATTTGCATTAGTGGTTTGTTTTATTAAATAAAGTTCAGTCAGTGTCGTTAATCACTTACAGCAAATTTAACCAATAAAATTTTTCAGTAAAATAATACAAAATTTCCCTTACAAAATAATTTCGTTAGCATTAATAAACATCTTTAGAGATTTTATGAAACTACATTTTATTAATGAAACTTTTCAATATTTGAAACTTTATGAACACAAATTTTTGATTTCATTTTTGGAAAGTTTCCTTAATTTAAGGAAAAGTTTTTTTTTTAATTTTGCAGTGTAGAAATGGTAATGACATCATTCATTTTTAGACTATCAGTCATGACATAAAATGAACTTACTAATAACTAGTTAGTTCTTACATTATTTAAATACAAAAAATAATGCGTTACCCATAACTACTTACTTTTATCATTATTTTACATAAATAAGGCAATGATCTGAAAACTTTTAAAAATCTATTTTTAGACTGATTATTTTTTCAAATCTAGTAAGGCCTTATTCCATAAACACATATTTCTGATTTTTTGTAACCTTTATCATTTATGACTTTTATCTATCAAGCATAACATGACGAGATAGCTCAGATGGTAGACGGGTTGACTGACAACCTGGAGTCACAGATTCGAATCCCGTGTGAGCACACTTTATTAAAAAATAAAGAAATCAATCAAAAAAATATTTTTTTTTAATAAATTTTATTTTATTTTTTAAATTTATTTTTAGACTCAATATTTTTGTTCGTGCTGGTAACCATATTGGTGCCCACACATTTTTTTGATTTTTGGTATGGCGGTTAGTAATGATATGCCATTATAAAGCGCGACATCACCATATAAAATAATGAAATTTGTAATGAGAATTGTAAGTAATTGCCATTTCCAAAAATGTATTTACAAAACCACTTACATGGCAATGCTTTTCTACACTGGGATGATAAAAGTTGGCTTAATTAAGTAATTTTGTCAAAAGTTTTTCTGCCTGAGTTCAATTGCTCCTTTTACGATATTATGAAAAAATGCATTTATATCATAGAAATAATGCCCTCATTGTAACTACTACTAATTTTTGTTAACAAAAATTAAGCCAAGAAATTTTTCATTAAATTGATTATTTTTTTTTACGAAAAAAAATCATAAATTTAATAAAAAATTTTCATTTGCTGAAACAAATGAACTTATATCGATTTCACTAAAAATGACTTCCAGTTTATTGTAGCGTACATAAACAAAAACTTTTTCATGTTAATAATTTGTGTCATCTGTGTTTTATTGATGACCTCCATAATATTTTCCCTGTTTTTTTCCTTTTCGTCTAAAACAAATAAAGGCCAAAAATGTAAGCTGTCATTCAGGCGAAAATACCATATGCTTTGAAAGAATAAATGTATGAGTGATAGAATATTCATACACGCAGAGAAAAATTTAGCTATTTGCCAACTGAAATTTGATTACTACGACTTAAATTCGTTTATTACAATTTCACTCGGTTGGTTCAATCGAATGTAAATATCGTTGTCCTAACTGAATTTATATGTTGTGAAGATTAAAATAAACTTTTCAATTCGGTTGGCACTTTATTTCTCTGTGTGTATAGACATATTTAATTTTAAATTTAACTAGACTGCCAACTTTTTTGTAAGAGGAATTGAAAAGGGACAAATGTTATCAACTGCCTTCATTGCAAAGAAGTTCTTATGAGGATGGCAGCCATCCGGGAGCCAAAAATACTAACAAATAAATATTTGTTTTAATTTGTCGAAAAGTCAACCTCTATAATTCCATTCGTTTAACTTTTCTGTCGTATTTGGGTCAGGACAGAAAGAATGCAAGAATGCAGCCAAATTGATGATTAAAATTTTTTTTGCTAAAGCTCTGCCTATTCTAGTGGCTCTAGGTTTTCTAAAACTTCGGGTTCTGATAAGATCTTTAGCCAGAGCGAAATACTAGTATCAACCTAATCAAACCTGTTTGATTTGCTTTGAAAGCTAGTTATAAATTTAAAACGATGCAAATATGTTCGCTTTTAAAATTTTTGGGTTTTTCGGGGATGCGGCCAGACGTTTTCGAGAAACATTTCGGCGCTAAGTCCGAATTTGCAAGTTTTTGCGGAAATTGGCCTCAATATCAAGAAAAAATTCTACTTAAAATTGAATCGCGAATGCGCGGTTAAAAGAATCACAAGGTCAAATCTTATTTTAATGTACACTCAAAACAACAAGTTTGTAAAGTCAGCAAAATATACTAATGTCGGCAAAATGTTTTGCTGAAAATCAGAGAGCTGATACTTATCTAGCTTTCTCCAGATGGTTTGTAAATTCCTTTTAGTGAATTCAAGTCGAGCAGTTTTGTGTCGGGGTAATAACCTTGGACATTAACTTTGGCGAGTAATTCTTTGGGAATCCTTTAAGAGGCTACATATGGTTAATTTGGATATATTTTCTTTTCATTGAGACTCTTCATTGAGATGCTGGCACATTTGATTATTTTACGCCGGTCACGATTAGAAAACTTTGTTTTTGGGCCGGATGTTTTATTTTTACCATAAGCACTCTAATTTGTGACAACCGCATGTGAACGGTTTATTTTTCTAGCAATTTCCCAAGAACTTAAACCACTTTTAAAAATGCTGAAATTTGTAATTTTTTTTTGAAAAATCTCTTAAATATTAACCACGCCGCATTTTATTGCACATTGATTAAAATTGCATAAAAACCAAGAATAAATCTTTAATTTTTCTTTATTTGCTTGTTTACCGTTATATGTAATTATAGTTATGAATTCCTAACAAAATATTATTACACAATTTTCCTCTTAAATCATTTAAGTAATCTCTTAAATCTTACACAATAAGAGATCAGTTATCAAACTCTTAAAAACAGTTATAAGTTTTAAAAAAATGTTACAAAAAAATAGCAAAAATCATTTGTAATTATAGTTATGGAACGCAGTGTATTTTTATTCGCATACCCATACTCATAACCAATTTTTTTAAATGCTCTTCAAGCTAACATCCAATACATCATCGTTTAAGTTATAATACTTCCAACATAAATATTTAGATGATCTCAATACACATTTTCTTTTTCATGTTTGATATAAGTTGTATTATTGATTGTTTGACTTTATTTATTAATATCGCTATAATATTTTATAATGTATCGTTTTTTTCTAGATTTTTTTTTATTTATGCTTTAAAAGATATGATGGGGTTCATGTACATCCTTATTTAAAAAAAAAAAATGTTGCTCAATTTAAAATATTATTCGTCTGTTCAATCTAAAATTCAACGATAACGTCCTAAGAAAAATATGATTTACTTACAAGGGATGTATCCCGACGAGGACGCTCAAATTAGAATGAACGCTGAATGTTTTGCAGGAGCAAAAAATGAGAGACTCATATTTTTTAGCAGCCCAATCTCATGTTAAGGGTTAAAAAGTGTTGTTGAAAATTTAAATTTATGAAAATTGGATTTATTTGATAAAAACAAAAATTGACACATTTCTGAATTGTTTGAAATAAAGGAAAAGAAAGATAGCTTAATAGGAGCTTTTTCCAAAGAGCTTTCTTATTTTGATTATGATTATCGGAAAAAGCTTACACGCCTCATTAAATTGATTAAATATGCAATGGATATGATACCTCTTCATTGTTGGCAAATCTTATCCACCGAGTCATTTTTTTTTTTTCAAATTTAGAAATCGAAAATAATACGAGGGTGCTAAATCTGGCGAATAAGGTGCGTGATGAAACAATTCGAACATTAATTTATTGATTTTGGCCATCGCAATAATGGATGTTTATAATAGTGGATATTGCTTAAATGTGTTTTCTCATCTCCAAATTTTCGGTCAATATGCGATGTATAGCAAGTTTTGAAATGCCTATAATTTCAGTCAGCTCACGCACCTTCAGCCGACAATCATCAAATGCCATTTTATGGATATTCTTAACTGTTTTTGACGTGAACACCTGAGTTGGTCGACCAGCTCGTCTTGGCAGCTCCTACGGTCTCGCTTAAACTCTGCCAACCTTTATAGTCGTAAACGAAGGAGCAGACTCACCCAGAGTAGATCTCGCTTGGCTTAAATATTGATTGGACGGAGACCTTTCATATGAACGTATTGATTTACATATCGGTGACAAATTTTTCCATGTTTACAAATTCATTGAGATCGTTTATTTTTGAAGGCTCAAAAAATAGTAAACAACGTGGCGCTTTGAAACTTAAAACATATGTGTTAAAAGGTTGGCACTTTCCACCAAAGTAATTTTTTTCAAAACTACTTCCGCCATCTATACGTCAGGTCGGCTAATTTTGGGACCGCCCTCGTATATATATTTCGAGAGACCAGTGTATCAATTATGTATCTTTTTTACGACACACGACAATGAAATGACACCTAGATCATTATCGTTTCGGGGATGGAACTAATTTTGTTTATTCATCTCATGGCTTATAAATGTCATATAAAACCGATGCAACAAAAATTTTTACATATACGCTGTTAAAACGAGAATGATTTAGGTGTCGTTTCATTGTCGTGTGTCGTAAAAAAGATACATAATTGATACCCAGGTAATTTTATTTTAAAATCGGCCGTTAAAAAATTCAAAATATTTTTAAAAATTATTGCGCTACAAATGTATAAACTCGCAAGATACAAAAAATACTCTTTCACACCGTTACCACTCAAGTCCGTAGGTATATTGCAACTTCTCAAACCGGTTTTATTATACACTCAGCTGGACTTACAACCTACACTAGGTCATTTGAAGAGTGATTTTTGTGTGTAGCACAGTGTTTTTTTGTAACAACGAAACTATAGAACAAATACCGAAATAACCGAATTTAGTGATTTTACTTGTTTTTAAATATAATTTTAAATATATCTCGTTTTAAATTACAAAACATTATGTTTCTGTGTAACTTATTTTCAAATAGTACAAAAACATTATCATAATATTGCAATAATTCTAGCAAGTAAACCACAACATTTAAACATTATCAAAATGGCCAAAACATTATTATCGCTATAGCCAAAAACACTACCACTAAGAATTAGAACTGTAATAACATCAACACAGGTACTTAACGAAATTTTCGTAATGTAAATATACAAAATTGTTATATTCTATTATGCCAAAATCGATTGTTTGGCCAAGTCAGTGTTACCAGAAAAGTGAATTTGAAATTAATAAAATGGACTCTTAGTTTGGTTTGAGAAAAAGTTGTCATTGATAAAAAGGATCTAAAGATTATACACAAAATGTAGAATATTATTTTGTACTGATTTGTCTAAATTTTCCTGGAATGCTTTCAATGTGAAAAAATAAACATTTCGGACATAATGCCTAAACCAGAATTCGGAATTATGTACATACGATTTTTTCGGAATTTTGCATTTTGGATATAATTTAAACCAGTAATGTCTGAGTAATAATTTTACTATCCCAGCAAAAAACACTGCTTGCTTGGAATCAGTTTCGTCAGGAAAAGTGAACAACTAAGCGCTTGCAAAATTGGTGATAAAAGGCATGAGTTCTGTTTGAATTAGCTCGCGTGAAAGCACTTGTTTCGATTTCAAAAAAGCGTTATTTCGCAGCTCTAAATAAAGGCATTAATTCACTGATTTTAGCAACTAAGTTTTGTTATTATCACCATTTTTTCGAGCTTTCAAGAAGCGATAAATTGCGGTAACCAACCCGCTATTGCTTCTTTTGACGCACTACTGCAAGCTATTAATCTAAGGAAGCAGTAGAAGAAGCAGAAAATAAGCAAAAAAGAAGCGTTTATTACCCATTATCAATTTGGAAGCGGTAAAGTTAATAAACGCTGCTGTTTTGCTTCTTTTCTGCTACTTCTGCTTCCTTAGATTAATAGCATGCAGTAGGGCGTCAAAAGAAGCAATAGCGGGTTGTTTAATACACGTTATAGCTTCGCGAAAGAACGAAATAATTGTGATGATAACAAAATTTAGTTGCTAAACTTCTTAAATGGGAATAAAGATTTAAATGTTTCTGGCAACACTATTTGTATATTGGTGCTATTTCTGTTTTTACTGTTTCAACTATTATTTCCGTAGGAAAAACATATTTCCAAACACATAAAAGCTTTCTGTATATAATGGCTGAACACAAAATAGAGCTAACAAAAACAATTTTCTAGACCCCTAAGTACACTCAAATACAAAAGTCTGTAAAAGCTACACAAAAACAATTCTGTTATTATCTTTGGCATTTTCTTTAGAATATGAATTGTAAAAATTTTCAACTTGAAAAAAACTTTGCTCTCAACAATGAAAAAGGAAAGTTACCCAGCAAAATAAAGTGGAAGTAGTGCTTTAAGAACCTCTTTAAATTGACTCCCAAAGCATACCCACATTTTTGGCTTTAATACACACAGAGAAATAAAGTGCCAACCGACTTGAAAAGTGTATTTTAAGGGTAACAACTTATAAATTCAGTTAGTATTACGATATGTAAATTCGATTTCTGAATATTTTGGATGTATCAAATAAAATTCAGTTGAATTAGCCGAACTTTGTTGTGAAAACTAATGTTCAGTTGTACAAACCGACTGAAATTCATAATAGCCGAATTTGAGTTGTAGTAACCGAGTTTCAGTTGGCAAATAGAAGAACTTTTCTCTGTGTGTAGAAGTTATTGTTAACAACTGCCAAAAATGTTAAATTAACGTTATTTTAAACAGCATTTGCAGCACCGTACAAATTAATTGGTATTCAATTGAATGACCTCCAAGAAAGAGCTTTTTCATAAATTCATATATTCTTTTTTTATATAAAATTTGAGGTGGTAAGTAGTTGGACTTACAATCAGAAGGTTGCGAGATCGATTCCGGACTGGGGAGATAATTTTTTTTATTTTATTTTTTTTTATGTTGATACATTTTCTTAAGATGTATTTTACTGTTAAAAATCAGTTCATCTATTGTATGTAATCTTTTAAGATCTGACCGATCGGAATATGAATTTTTCATATTTGTTTCATGATATACATTTCAGGTGTACCTTGAAACGTGTGCAATATTCAAAAATATTAGGTTAAAAAATTGATTTTGTCTTGCAAAATCTACTTAATTTTTTAATTATATTGTTTCGGATCTCAAAAAATTAGCAAACACGAAAAATATCTAAGCCAAATCTTGAAGAAAGCTTTCTCATACATATGTATATTTAATAGACCCAGAAATTTAGTAAACATTGTCGCAGTGGGTAAATAAACATTTTTTAGAAGCGCAATTTTGTGTAAAAAATTATTTAGTGTAATTAAAGGATCTTACGGTCCAAGGCAGACTCGTTTCATTTGCAGGCCACTTTTACCTACCTGTAGTTAAACTACTTCTCCAATATTATTTTCCCATTGTCTGGTATATTTTATATTATTAAAGACACTTCATTGTCAAATTAATTATTAAAAAAAATATTTAAAAATATGCAATGAATTCAAAATTGTTAAATGAGCTGTTTTATTATTTCTTAATATTTATTTTAACCTAATTTTAATTTATAATAAAAATGTTAATATATATTTGAAAAAGACCATCCCTGAACTCTTGAAAAAGTGCATTCATGCAATGTTTAAAATGCTATTAAAGAAGTTATATATTCACTCCATCCGCCCAATGAAACGACAATGTTAAAATAATTAATTATTCACCTCAGTTTGCGCCACATCCGGATCAGTAGATATAAATAGTACAAAAAACAACAACAACATGTTAGTGTTTTCTTGTTCTTTTATCAAATGCTTTTAAGCGATAAAATAAAAAAAAAATATATCAAGCAAGTAGGGAATTTGAGCAAATATTTAATTGGTTCAATTAGTTTTTAATTGACAGTTTTTAAAATTTTCAACAAATCAATTTAATTGAAAAAAATTTGGAAATCTTTTTTTTTCTGTGTATAGTCTAACTGCGTTTTCAGTTTTTCGCCATCAGCTTATCTGTTTTTAAAAAAAAAATTGTTTGTCATCAACGTCGTTGATGCGTAATGTCCAAATACATTAATAATTTGCAATATATGTCATACAAACAACATGAAGAAGCGTTAAAATTACTTAAATTACACGTCCCAATTTACCCCACGCACTCATTCCAAATTACCACGAAGTTACAAAAACTGCCATAATTTTTGCAATATTTAAATGTTTGCGAAAAGCAATACGTCATTCGCAACATACATAACGGAACAATATTTTTTTTATATTTACCTGATTAGAAATGTAAAAGAAAATATATTTTTTTTACAAAAAGACAGAACACCAATAAAAACTTTTTTGTATGACTTTATTTATTTGCTACATAAAAGTAATCAAAACTGCGTCTCTTAAGATGTTGTGAATTGATCAAAGTGACAACCTAGCAAAAAATATCCTGGATTTAATAAGCAGTAGCTGTAGCATGCTTCCAAAATAGCGCTTCACCACCTTGCATACAATATAGCAATTGCATAAAATAAAGCAATAAAGAATGCATACCATGAAGCATTAATGTTGTCAAATATTGCCTAAGAAGGCATGCATTTATTGCTTCTAAGAGCACATGAAAGAAGCGCTTTTCACCTGCTTAAAAGAGAGATACCAAGTGAGACATCGCGAACAAAAAAAATTGTTAAGTAATGTATTTCGGAAGTGCTTCTGGGAATAGTTAGAAATTCTGAAAATGCATTAGTATGGGAAAAAATGAGAAAGTCGCAAACTACCCCACTTACCATATTGCCACTTCTTCGTCCACATTTTTTTTACATACTTTTCTAAAAATTGTTTAAGATTGTCTACCTGATATGACAACTCCATGTTAAAGTGTACTATATAATTAAAAAATCGTATGAAAAGCTTATTTCGTGGACACTCTTTTTCATATAAGTTTTTAGCTAGCATTGATGTTGATAACAAATGCAGTTGTTGAAAATGAAACAAAACAATTGTTTCCAAAAAAATAAATTTCAGCCAAAGATTGTTAAATAGACTTGTACATTGAAAAATAGTTTCGTACAACTAGGTTTTAATAGGCGGACCTATTTTAAAAAGAAGTCTTCGCAGGACTCATTTGCAGTATGAAACAATTTTTTCAGTATTTTAAAACAGCAGTCGATAAAAGAATGAACTGATTCCATAATTTTGTATATAAAATTAAAGTCAATAATTTTTATTTTTTTTTTTTATTTATAGTAATTAAATGTGCTAAAGTCCCAAAACTTATTTAACAAATTGTGAAAGGCAATCTGATGTAGGCGTGTCCCTATCCGGATTTCATTCCTGCCTAAGGAAATCTTCAGGGGACTTTGTTATTAGAATTTCTAGAGATATTTGTTATGTTAAATCACAAACTCAATGAGAATTTCTTGTCCTCGTCTAGGAGCGAGATTCAAAATTTAAAATATCAAAGAAAAACCAAAACAACAACAAAAAATTGTCACAATTGGCTTTGTCATCTTCCAAATACTACTCTGTTTTTTTGACAGACCTAGCAATGTAGTGACGTTTATTCAAGTAAATCAACAATAGAAAATCATATGTTTTCTATTAGTGTCAGTTACATTTAAATTTGCACAAGCACCTGCATAATTGTTATTTAAATTTATTTTCATCGGGATAAACATTAATTGCATTTATAGTAATTAAATGTGCTAAAGTCCCAAAACTTATTTAACAAATTGTGAAAAGCAATTTATTAAAAATTTTATCAAATTTGTATAAAAAACAAAGTACAGTCTAGTTTACTCCTCCTGTTTTTGTTTATACACAAAACAAAAAATAAAATAAAAATAAAAATTAGGAAAAAAACAAAAAATGTGTATTGAATATTCATTAAAGGTGGACCTTGCACATAACAAACTAGTTTTCAATTTATTTTTTGATCCATGGTGATAATCTTTAACTTCGAGCTCATATATTAGTCCTCATGTAGTGAGTAAACTAGTTTATATGAATGTTTGATATTTTGCATGGGATTGTTACCCGCTTTCAAAACGTGTTCTGATGATGGGAAGCTAGTCTTTAAACACAAAAAAAACTCTATAGATTATTTGTTAGGACAATATCCTAATAAAGAAATATAGAGTATGGCCTCGAACTTGAATAATTTTCATTTTCATTGCACAATTAAAGGTCGAAAAAAAACATAATTTTTATTTTTAATAAAAATGATATCAAGCTTGTAAAATTAAAAACTCAACATATATTAAAATTTGCAAATATTTAAAGAATTTAAAAGTAAATTGATGTGAACTTAAAAAAAAGAAATAGAAATTTTAATATTTAACAAACCTCTTTTCGGTCTACTGCCTCATTCATACGAGTAGTTACAGAGAAATATTTAGTGGAAGAAAAATAATGAAATTTTTAGTAAACTAATGAAACTCTGCTTCATGAGGTGAACGAAACATTTCTTAAAATCAATGAAATGCTTCATACCTTTTATGAAAGTGTTTTGTTTTTAATGAAACTTCTTGATTGAGTGAATGATACTTTTAATAAAAATAATAATATTTTTCATAAATACTTATAAAAACTAGCAGTAGGTTTTGAAAAGTTTTAATGGCTGAGTTCCAGTGAAACTTCATAGTTTCTATGCAAAAATTCATTAACATCATGCAGAGAATTCTCTCAGAGTACTACATACACAAAAATTAAGTGCCAGCCGAATTAAAAAGTGTATTTTGTGGCTACAACAAATAAAAACAGTTGACATTAGAGTGAGGTAAGTTTCTAAAAATAGAACTGTTGTGTTGTTGGAGTTGTACTTCTTAGATTATGTATGCAAGAACAAAAACACCGTGTATTGAATAAAACTAGTTTTAATCACAACAAAACTCGACCCTGACGATAACTCAGAAGGCTAAAGCGTTCTGTCTAACGTGGAGTACATGTGGCATTAGAAATCAGTTTATCTATACCACGGTCAGTGATTGCACAGAAAATTTCATATAGACGCAATCGAACAAACAAAAAAAAAACATAACAAATATTACATTATTCAAAAAATTCAAAAAACAGGGTCACTGACGAAGGTTCAATACCAGAAACTGCGCAGTCTGATTCAGAAAAAATTGTAAATTTGCAATGTAGTTATGATTTTTAGAAAATACACTCATTCTTCTCTACCACGCCTTTCACAATTAAATTAAATAAAATTGCATATTAATTATAGTATTAATTGCAATTGTCTGAAAAAGACGTTAAAATTCAAACTCAAACAAATAAACTCGTTTATCACAACCATATTCAAATTGTGGTTTCTGAATATTTTGGGTTGTCGCACCTAAATTTCAGTTGTACTGACCAAATTTCAGTTATGAAAACCAATATTCAGTTATAAATACCGAGTTACAGTCGTAGTAACTGAATTTAAGTTGCCAAATGGCACAATTTTTTCCTGTGTTTACAGCTGTAGTTCGGTTTCGGTAGCAAGGAAAAAAAAAACTACCGGAAGATAAGTTCAACAAATAATATTTTTGTTATCGTACTATGAAATAGTAGTTTTTCAGCTAAAGCAAAATGAGCTTTAAATTTTTCTGTTATTGCTCGGCTGACAAAATAAACAGCCACAAAATTGTTTCATCTTTATAAACGGATGTGGTTGAACAGAGTTATATTGCAAATTTTTATAAAACTGCAACAGCTATAGATGCAAACACGGTGTCTTTATTAGGGATACAACATTTTTAAAAATATTGAGAATTTAAAAATTTAAAAAATATTGATAGAAAAAAACTAGTAGAAGTTTTTTTCTAAATAAAGCTTCAGGAAAAATAAATAAAATAAGCGGAATTTTTTTTTTTTTGCAAAGTGTTAGTAGCATAAGAAATGCAAAATAAATCTATTGAATTTAAAAAAAAACACTGTGCTACACGCAAAAATCACTCGTCAAATGACCTATTGCAGGTTGTAAGTCTAGCTGAGTGTACTATAAAACCAGTTTGAGAAGTTTGCAAAATACCCTCTAATTTTTCGAGATAACTGTAAAAAAAGTATTTTTTTGCGACTGGTACATTTAAACATTTTTTATCAGTCATTTTTATCCGATTTTAATTTCTAAACAGTATTTAAAAGAAATTACCTGGTCTTTCCAAAAAATATTGTATATACTTTATTAATATAAATTGGTAGAAATTAAAATTTTCATTTTTTTTTTTTTTGAAACTTTTTCAACTTTACGAATCTTCTTTTAAAACTACAATATTCTTAAGGCTAGTGTTTTTTCTGAGTAAAATGAGTCTTCATTTGTTAAAATCGGTAGAAATTTGACAAAGTTATGGTACTTTTTCTAAATATGTAATAATTTAAATGTTCAGTTTTATTTACAACTAAAGCATATAAAAGAGATGTTTTGGACAAAAAATATTTCTTTTACCAAGATATAACCACGCTGGAAAAACATTTTTTTCTGCTCCTATTTAAGAAGATATCACGAATTTCGCTTTTTGGAAAAAGCGAAATTAGGCGAAAAAGTATCTAAACTTAAATTTATTTTGTTCAAACTTAAACGCTTTGCTAGTAATACTTAATGTCTTCTTTCTGTAAAATTTCATAAGAATCCGTTTATTAGTTTATAAGTTAAGACGATGTCCTTTAGAGGAATCCTGCTAAACACTTGTGAGTCCTTGGACTAAAGTATGGACTTATTATTAAAGATAAAGCTTGAATCTTACTTATATTTTATTATAAAGAGTTTTTAGTCAACTTATTTTTTTTTTTTAGATTTATGAAAACAAGTTTTGTTTTTAAATAATTAGTTTTTGAAATTTTACGAAATTTTGATTTTGAAGCTTTCTCGCTTCCAAACCGTGGACGGCACATGAAAAATTTCTACGCAAAATATTTAGCAAATTTAGTTATCTATCGAAATATATTAATTTTTAAGTATAAAACGCTCATTGACGTATTTGTGGTAAATTTTATGAAGACTGCCCTGAGGCAGCCTTACCCGTTAGAGGGTTAACTTTAAAAGAAGATTCGAAGAAACCGTCATAAAGGTTGAAAAAGTTTAAAAAAATGTAAATGTTCTATTGTTATTATTAATCGCTATCTATACACACAGAGAAAAATTTAGGTATTTCCCAACTGAAATTCAGTTACTACAACAACGGTTATTACGAATTTGAGTTAGTTTATACAATTGAACAATAGTATTCCCAACAAAGTTCGTTTTATTCAACTGAATTTTAGTTGCAACACCCAAAATATTCAGAAATCTGTGCGCCCCGGTATGCTAGTTGGTAGCCTGCTGGCTTATCAGTGCGGGGGTCGTGGGTTCGATTCCCACCAGAGGCACTGCTCTGTTTTCGCTATAAGGCGCCGAAAGCCATAGTAGTGCTCGGTTAGGGTAATAGTATATAATTTGTAATTATATGATTATTAATTAATAAAAATTAAAAAAAAAAATTTAATTAAGAAATCTAATATTAATATCGTTGTACTAACTGAATATATAAGTTGTTACAATTGAAATACACTTTTCAATTCGGTTGGCACTTTATTTCTCTGTGTGTGTATATTAATAATATAAGAAAATTTTATATATTTAAAAAGAACAGCTAACTTTTTTTTAATAACTTTTAAAATTTCAAAATCCATTGAAAAATAATTGAGTTACAAATGTTTAAATGCACCAGACGCAAAAAATACTCTTTACCGTTATTTCGAAAATGTTTAGGAGTATTGAAACTTCTCAAACCGGTTTCGTAGTACACTCATCTAGACTTACAACCTACACTAGATTACTTGAAAAGTCATATAAATTTATTTATTTTTATGCCAAATTTCAGTTAATTGAAAGTTAAAAGTTAATCTGCTAATATCAGCAAAAAAAAAAAAATCACAAAAAAATTAAAAACATTCAAAGTTTTTGCAAAATAAAAATCGTCTTTCTGAAATCAGCAGAATTTTAGTAATTTTTTTTTTTGCAACTTAATTTATAAACCATTTAAGTAGCTTTTTCTATAAATTACACGACATGATTTATTACAACGGCAGGGCAAGGTTACAAGGTCCAAAAACGGTTAATCGAAAAACCGGTTTTTGGGCTAAATACTTTTAAACACTTTTCGTTCACATTGTGGAGAAATATTCATTAGTTAAGCGAAAAATGTCATACAAATTCGTCAAAGAAAAATTTCTCGGTGCACTAAAATTCTTTCTGTGTTGATGATACTTGACTAATGGGTGTGATTTGTAGACTCTCAGTTCTGAACTACTTATTATATGTATATATAAGACTAGAGTGGCACTATGCACCGCGACCAGAAGTTGGTATTTGTGGCTGCCAACGAATACATCCTATAGGTTCAGGCTCCCTACGAAGACAACTATCCTACCAGGTAAACAATTCCAAACGTCCGATGGCACTATTCGACCACCAAAATAACGCACCCTCCTGTCGGAGAGCCTCGGACATTTGCAGGCGAACATGCTCTGAGGTCTCGGGTTCCAATTCACAAAACCTGCACGTATTCGTAGAGGATCGTCCCATCTTGTACAATTGATACCTAAGACCACAGTGTCCTGTGAGGTAACCCGTCACGGTCCTTAGTTCGCCCTATTATATGTAAAAAAGTTAAAAGTAAAACCGGAGACGTGCTATTTTCAATAACAATTTTGAACTACATAAATAAATGTCATGCTAACTTTTTATAATTCTAGCTTGAGTATATTTTGTGTTTATTTGATTGTGTGTATTGATGCAGTGGATAAATGGCAAATGTCGAATCAGGAAATTGCATGTACAAAATTTTGTAGCAATGTTCTTTAAGTGGGTGGCTTGTATTTGTATCGAATACACGTTCTAAAAAAGCGCAATCATGTTAACTGATAGCACAAAAAAAAAAAAAAATGGTAAAACATTTGCCAAAAAACCACATAGAATCTGAAACAATATGCATGTACTACCAGCAAAACATTGGCGTATTTAAGGACATTTTGTTAAACATTTCTAAAGAAAAGGTCAATAGAAAAAAAAAAAAATTTTTTATTTTCCCCCAAACTTTGAGAAGAGCTGCGAAATAAACTTTTAATATATCTGTTTTTCTTTTATATTCTTCTAGGGAAGTTCTTCCACGCCAAGCGCCGCTAGTGTTGCAGCTCAACCACCGCGTAACATTTTTCCGGGAGCCCCGCCCCCAGCTCCAACGGTCACTTTAAAAGGGGCTCCTCGACAACCAGCCATGACTAGTCCAACTGCTGCCGCTGCTGCAGCTGCAGCAGCCGCAGGTGGCTTAGCTGGCACACAATATCGTGGTGCTACTTGGACTCCACAAGGTTACACACCAGCTGCAGCTGCAGCAGCTGCTGCTGCCGCCGTTGCTCAGCAAGCATATCGGTACACCGCACCTATGCCGCAACCAGCATATGCCGCATATGCACCACATACTACAACGACACCAGCAACAACAACGGTGAGTACCACAATCATTTAAAAGCAAATGTCATATTTCACAAAAATGTGGCAACTCTGTTTGCAAAACATTGCCGTGGGTGAAATCTTGTGTCGGATGGTGTAATTAAAAGAAAATGTTTAACAATATTTAGAGTTTTATGCCGACTTGCCTTTCTTAAAACTCAATATTACAGATCCCAAAATGACGGCCCCCTTTTTTTTTGATAATGATTGAATTAATTTGATGCTTTTTGCACTTTTTTGAGACTGGTTAATCAACATGTATTCTTTATCGATATAATATAATTTTCAGTACAATATGTTCGCCATTATTTAAAAATTGGCGGTGTGAACTGAGAATTTTGTATACTGCAATAAATCTTTTCTGAATTCTGTGTATGGTAAATATTAAAAAATACCTCTTGTAAATATTAAAACCAAAAAAAAAAAAAAAATATGTTGATGCAAAACTTTGATATTTTTTAATATTGTACGCAGATATGAAGAAGAAAGAGCCTCTGCGAACAATAAAAAGTTTTTTAATAAATAATTGTTTTATTTTGTTTATATTGTTTAACTCAGCGGCATAGCGATGACCATAAGTTGATGACTTTTAACTGGCATATTTTTTACACTTGATATAGAAATAACAAACGACATTAATATGATGAAGAATTTGTTTTGCGTGCTTAATTTAAAAATGTAAAAATATAACAGTTATGAAGTGTTAACGTATGATCCTCCACATACATATTTATGTATTTTTTTTTTGTTTTTGTCAAGAACAATATGTTGTAGCAAGCTGTTTGTTTGTAACCGGTCTTGCCCGGGACTCAAATACTTTAAAAACAACATATATTATATATATTGTTGTGTAGATTAAGACTTAAGAAAGACACAGATTTTTTCTCCGCTTCCTTATCTATATTATTACCCACGCCCTGTGGCCAAAGCGGAGCCCCACTCCCGACGGCCCGCTCTAGACGCACCTCCTGCCGACACCACTCCGACCGCCGTCACCACACACATTGTGTTCCGTTTTTAAAAGATTGTTAAAATTCTTAAAGCATTGAAAAATATAAGGCAATCTTTTGGAGGGCGATCTATTTTAAAATTTGAGCAGAGTCTGGTGAAAAATAAAAATTTGTTAAGGGAACATCGAAACTGGACTCTATAAATTTTATAAATTGTCAAATTTAAGCGACATCTGTTGAAGAGTAACAATATATATTGAGAAAATCCGTAGTGGACCATGAATTTATAAATTTTAAAACAATTTACACTTAGGAAATTATGTTGGTAAAGACGACAGCAATTGTAGTCAAAAACAAATGAAATTTCATTTAAAGAAAGGACGACTTACATTTCATTAAATTCAACTAACATTGTCATTTGTTTTTTAATGTTCAAAAAATGACTAACAATTGTAGTAAAAATGAACCACATGGTAGTAAAAAATAAACAAACATTTATTTATTTTTATTTTTTTAAATAACAAAAAACAACTGTAAAAAATGAATGTAAAAAATGAATGTAAAATCATAAAACAGTCATTTGATGTGAGTTGTTTTTTTAAATTAACTACAAGGTTAGTTAAAAATTGTATTTGTTTTACAAATGACTTACATTTACATTAAAAATAAAGAAACTGTATTACAACCCAAACAACAACATATTTTCAAAGCAGAAGTTCCCTGAGTGTACCTTTAAATGGGCTCGGTCGATGATAAGTACTTGGTGAGCTCGCCCGAGGTGCGAGCTAAATTTGAACGAAATCCATTAGAAAATCAAAATTTCTTTTGCAAACAGCTGAGGTGAGCTTCGCAAATTTCACATGTGTAAGGAAAAAATAGACTGATTAATCAAATCTTGAATGGCAACTTTACCCGTAGTAAAGCGATAATGCATACAAAAATTGAAAGAAATCCGTTGAAATATGAAAATGTCCACACCTAAAGCATGTATAACACTTAAAAAAAAATGGAAATGGGCGTGCTCGATAGCAATATATGGCGGCATTGCCTGGGATATGAGAATCATCTGAAGTAAATTCGCGTGAAATTAGTTAAAAAACAAAATAAATTTAAATTTTTTGAGCAAGTTCCAGTGAGAAAAAATGTTTTATCTAAAAATAAAGTAATGAACTCACAAATTAGGCGTGGCCTATAAAAAGTATATGGCGAAAATCCGTTGGAAAAGAAAAATTTCATTAGCCAATATCAAATTCATATTTTTATATAAAAATTGAGCGTAAAACTGTGCGCGGTCAGTAAAAAAGGATATTGCGACCTTCCTTGGAGTAATATGATCAAGTCTACCAAATTGCAGAGAAATCTGTAAAAAAATAAGTATTTGTATATCGAACAAACAAACAAACAAAAAGAAAAGGAGTTTTATATAGTTATATAGATACATAATAAATATAAGGGCAGCCCTTTACTTATGATGTCTTATAACTATGACCTTCTTCAAAAATTTTTGACACCTGTTGAAACTGAATTTAGATGCCTCTTATTTCTCAAGGTAATTATGAATTGAGAGGAACGATGAGCAGGTTTCACTATGAAACGTCTTCACCAAAAAAAAATTGATGGCCGTTCAAAAGTCGAAAAATTCAAAAAAATACTTCAAACTTAAAAGAGTTTTTTTATCCATTTCATGTTTTTGTTTTGCTCATAGTTTTTAACTTTCAAATCCAAACCAATACAAAATGGGATCACTAGACTTGGATTAAACATCCACTGAAAAACTAATTTCTTTAACTCTGCTTTGTGTAAAGGTTTATGGTGGTTTACTAGTGAAACCAATTTTAAGTTTTTCCGATTTTTCAACTATCGCAGTTTTCTTTATATGGTTTTTGCGCCGTTTAATGAAATTGAGTTTTTAGACCAGTATTTGAAAAATGGTGTAATTTTATATAGCTTGAGGCATACCAAGTTGATGTCGGAGCACCAATTACAGGATACAAACAACACAAACTTATAATGAATTAGCGGAAAATTTGAAACTGGCTAGCGTATTGCGTGGACTGAGTTATTTTGTAAACAGCACCTCCTAAGGTGGCAATTTAAAAAGTCATTTTAAATAATACACGCATTTTAAAAAGGCATTTTAAAAATTATAAACCCAAATTGTTTTATGAACTAATTAACCATTATTCGAAAATTAGTTATTAAATATGGCTTGAGAACATAGTTAGGTAGCTAGAGAAAATCCTTACGACGGACTAAATTGGTGAAGTGCAAAAAGGTAAATGTTTTTCATTCATAGCAGCTATAGAGCATTTTTTTCCAAACACATTTCGCTTTGTGACAACTAAAGCGCTCTATCAATTCCGCCAATACGTACATCAAATAAAAGATTTTATTGTGCTTAATACTACAACCGTAATGGCATCAAAAAATTCTAAGGACTTATAATTTTATGCAGCAAAGACAATTTTCATAACCTCAGATAGCATCCTTATATAAAATTTTTTATTTTTGAAAGTATTTAATATGATTCCCTCCAAATATGCAACTCTAAACCTAACTAAATATCATAAAAAAAATTGTGTTTCCCAAAAAAATCGCATTTTCGGTTTAAGTTTTAATATATAAGAAAAAAAATGTTGAGTGTATGTATTTTTATATTGTTTGATGATGTAATAGTAGAGTTGGGATTAATCGTTCATTTTGGTGACTCGGTCATTATCGTTCAATTGGAGTCAGTGAACTAGTTCTTTCAAATCGTTCAATCGTTCTTTTTCGCTTTGACTTGTGACTGATCTGTGTGTTGTGAACTGTGTCGTTCGTTTGACAATTATTACGCACTATTCATGTCTGACGAGTTGTTTTCACAAATTTTACTGTACATAGACTAAAAGTGTTATAAAATTGCAACTTTTCTAACAAAAATTTATTTATTTTGTGTAAAAAACATTTTATTTGTATGACTTTAATTGTTTTTTCCTAATTTAAAACAATATTATTACTATTTTCTAAAAAAAATAATTGCTCTTGCAAACAATTTGATTGAATAGAGATGCAATTGTTCTATGAATAAAAAGAACGAAATGAACGATTGAAAGACAAGATCGAATATTGGTGATCTAATCATATCCTTCAATTGAACTAGTTCGTTCATGAACTACACAACTCTATGTAATAGTTATGTATTTAAAAATATTATAAAGACAATAAGATCTATAAATTGATGCAGCTCTTATTTAATCTAAGCAAAAATTGTAATTTTAATATTTTTAATTTGCTAGAAACTTAAAACTGCCATAATTTTTGCTCCGTTAAGGATAAAATGTTAACGTACTTTACTTATCATGCTCGAACTTTGGCTAACATACACATAAAAGGTACCCAGCAAAAAATTTCCAAAAAGGTAAGCGGGTTTGTAATCAAGCATTTTGGGCAGAACGCATTCCTTACTAGATTACCTACTCGATTCTTTTAACAGGGCGTGAGACTAAAATAATTGATTCTTTAGAATTGATTATTTTTTTTTACCGAAGAACCATTTACTTTATATTTTTAAGAACTACATACATTTTTTAATAAAGAAATAGTTCCATTGTAAAACTACAAAGTACTTACACAAAAAAAATAAGTAAATAGTTCCCTAGAAAAAATAAGAAGTACTTACATTTAAAAAAAAGAAGTAGTTCCATAATTCAATTTTTACTCACACGTGATTCTCCTAGGTCACTCAAATATAACGATCAAAACTCATACGGAAATAAAATCCTAAAAAGTGAAACATCGAATTGTTATGATAACATGGGTTTGTCATAATTTTGGAACTATAAACCACGAAAATATAAATTTTTCAAAAAAAAAGAACAATTCAAAATTGAAAAACAAAAATATGACTCACGCACAATCACCCTCGAAAATTTGTTTTACACTCACTCACGATAACGTCAGTAATTTCAACTTCCACTCACAATTTTCTGCTCACGTGCGCTTCCCTAATTTATACCTAACCACAGTTTAACAAAATTTAGGCAACATGCAATTTCTGTTTTTAGTATTATTTTCCTGCAAATGAAAATTTGTTTGAAAAAATATATGAGATAAATTCTTTAAAATTGTATAACTTCTTTTTTTCAAAATTAGGAACTACTTCCAATAACGTCCTATTATTAAAAAAAAGTATTTGATTACCTCTTGAGTACAAGAAGTTATACATATAAGTTAATAACATTGTTATTTTCTTTTAAGTAAATAATTACTTTGTTATTGAGTTCATGCTTTCTGGTTTAAATTTAAAGAATTGATTACAATACTACTTGCTTTTTTCATTCTATCGTTGGAATGAGTTTGGTATTGCAGTTACTAAATTTGGCAATGAGATATGTAAGCAAGTGTGGGCATCACCTTCTTTTTGAAATGTGTAATTTTTTCCTGGGTAATTCATGTCATACAAAAATTTTTTTGGAAAATATTTTTTCCCAAAGTGTCGAAAATATTTGAACATCCCTATATATGACTGCAAGAAATTTATTTAAAATATACATAGGTTTCTTTAAAGCATTCCTATTAAAGAAAAAATTAAGACTTTTATTTTTGAAAATGGAGTTATTGAACATTTCTAGGAAATATTTCTTACCGCCAAATAATTTTTAAATATTTTTTGAAAGATTAAAGAAAATTGAGTTTATTTAAAACTATGGATATTATAATATTTTAGAATTTCACACTCTGTCGAGTAATCCTCAGTAGAATTTCAGCATTATTATTATTTTATAAATAATTTAGTAAATCAATGTAGTTTTTATGAGGTTCACACTTTCTGGTAAATTAAATGCTTTTAAGTGTGATAACGAAGAGAAATTCTTTAACTATTCCTGAAATGCTGGCCAACATCACGTATACAAATTCGTATACATATAACAAAGAAAGGTTTAATAGATGAAATAAAATATTCAACTATAAGTCATCCCTGTTATGTTGACATTTGCAGCGAATTGTTTTTACTAGTGTTAGTAAATAGTAAAAAAAAAAAAAAGCTTTTAACTCTGTACAGTGCCACAAGTAGAAACAGGTAATATAGATGGGTTTAAGGATAATCCATCAAATATTTATTTGTTAAAATACCTACGAAACTTGCGAATTACGTTGATTGACTACTAGTGGTGTACGGGTTGATAATGTTTTGAATTCACCTTTGTCTAACCTTTCATATTTTTAATCTTACTCACACATATGCTGGGACATTTATATCAATAGATTACGGATACACACACACACATTTATAAGTATGAAAATTCTAAATGACATTTGTGCGTGTGCAATCATGTAGATGAGTGAATACTTCCGATTTAAACAAATTGGAATTGGAAGACTTAACAAAATAGTAAATGTACACTTAGAATACTATGTCGGTAAAGACCATTGCAAATGTAGTTAAAAACAAATGAAATGTTACTTAAAGAAAGGACGACTTGAATTTTAGTAAATTCAACTAACATTGTCAGTTGTATTTTAATGTTCAAAAAATCAACCACAATTGTAGTAAAAATGAACCACATATGTTAGTTAAAAATAAACAAACATTTATTTTTTTTATTTTTTTAAATAACAAAAAACTACTGTAAAAAATTAATGTAATATTCATAAAACAGTCATTTGATGTGGTTTGTTTTTTTAAGTGAACTTCAAGGTTAGTAAAAAATTTAATTTGTTCTACAAATGACTGACATTCACATTAAAAATAAAGAAACTGTCTTACAACCCAAACAACTACATATTCTTCAAACAGAAGTTCGCTGAGTGTAGTTATGTACCTAATACCTACATTATGTGTTGTACACTCACACAAATAGTGTCACTAAATTTGTAAAAATTTAATAATTATTTTAAAAATTTTGAGGTTAAGAAAAAACACACATTATAAACACTATTCATTTTTAAATCAGACTTGACTAGTTGTGAAAGGCATAACTACATTGCAAATTTTTTTTTTTTTTTGAATCAGACTGCGCAGTTTTTGGTATTGAACCTTCGTCAGTGACCCTGTTTTTTTTTTTTGAATAATGTAATATTTGTTATGTTTTTATTTGTTTGATTGTGTCTATATGAAATTTTCTGTGCAATCACTGACCGTGGTATAGATAAACTGATTTCTAATGCCACATGCACTCGCACTAAACGTTAGACAGAGCGCTTTAGTCCTCTGAGCTATCGTCAGGTCGAGTTTTGTTGTGATTAAAACTAGTTTTATTCAATACACGGTGTTTTTTTTTCTTGCATACATAATCGCAGAAGTACAACTCCAACAACACAACAGTTCTATTTTTAGAAACTTATCTCTAATGTCCACTGTTTTCCCATATGTTGTAAGTGATGCCATATCTATGATATATATATATAGATGGCGCTTACGTAGTTAGGGAAAATTGCCAGAGAGCAAAGTTTGATTTTTTTTTTTGAGTTTGAATTTTAACGTCTTTTTCAGACAATTGCAATTAATACCATAATTAATATGCAATTTTGTTTAATTTAATTGTGAACGGCGTGGTAGAGAAAAATGAGTGTATTTTCTAAAAATCATAACTACATTGCAAATTTTCATTTTTTTTCCGCTACTAGTTTCTGCCTCTTTTTATGGACAGGCGTCATCAGTGATTTTCCATTTAAATTGTATTATTATTTGTGTATTTATAGTTGTCAGATTGTGTCCATATGATAAATTTTTCAACAACCTGCGGTTCTAAGAATCAAACCTGCGCTCTTCTTACATTACAAACGTAGCAATTCCAAGGCGTCATGACCGTTTTAACGATCCCATCCAAGTATGGCCTCGAATGTAATGCAGCTAAATTGCAGTTTTCTTTCCTATTAGCTTTTCTGTTATTGTTATTGTACTCAGAAGTGACAACACTAACAACACAAATATTCCATTTTTAGATTTTTGTTTATTTTTCTAATCTATTTCGTCTCTGTTTCACAATTCGTGAAATTAAACGGTTCATAATGTTAATAAAATATTTTTGAAAAAATATTAAAAATTGTTTAATGTTTTACGACTCGCCCAAAGAGGATTTGAGCCAAAAAAAAAAATAAATCTTTATTTTTTGATATTTAATTAAATATTCAAATAATTTTTTGAATATTTATTTTTTGATAGTGAATTTTGGTAGTCTCAGAATAATTTTGCAATCTAAATCTTCAATCGAGCACTTTTTCCAACAATCTATTTTAAATTTGCAAAAATCAAAATTTTCGAAATTTCTCGAAAACTATGCGAGATACGAAAAAAACCTTCATGACCAAAATTATTATTCTGACTGCAAAATTGTGCATACAATCGAAAGTCCACACTGGTTTAAATGGTCGCAGTTTTCTTGGTGCCGGTCACTCCCTTTTTAAAGTTGGGGAATCTTCAAAGTGGCAAAGGATTTATACAATTGCCTAAAAAGTGAGTATCAGATGAGGATAAAAGCTTTTTTAAAGTACCTTTAAAATGACATGTCATAATATACCATTTCCAGAGATGGGAGTATGTTAAAAATATTTTATTTTAAAACCATGAACATTTTTTACAAACAATAGGTTTTATCAATTATAATAATATACAATTTATAAAATGAAATAAAACCTAAGCTTTCCAATGATGTATCGCATGTTAACATTTTCTACGATGAAACCAATATTTTCATAAAACAAAATATTTTATACACTCACAATATTATTACGTTAAAAACTACCTAAAATACCTGTTAAATTAACTGAAAACACAGTTAATGAGAGGACTACAATTTTTCCATTATATTCAACCCATTTTGATATTTATTTTTAAACATTGTATGTTAATAACCGATAAAAGTAGTAAAAACTTCAGAAAGACTTTTAAAACAACCTTTACTATTTAACGGACAAAAGTTAAAAAATCCGTTTTTCCTTTGCTTTTAAAATATAAAAGTTTTTTTTTTTTTGTGATTACAAAACAGAAACATACACAAGATAATGTTTGTATGTTTGAATTTCTTGTAAATTCAATTGAAATAATTTTGTATATAAACAAATGCTTTTTGTAAAAAATATTATGGGAATTATTGGATTTTTTTTTTTTTTGAAAGAGTAAACTTGAAATTCAAAATTTAACTGCCAATATGCTACCAAAAAGAACGTTTATTTCTACTGTTTGGCCAACTGCCGAGCTCGTCGACAATTCATTGGCCCTGAGCCCTTCTGTGGCGTACCCAATGGGTATGTCAGAGAGAGGCTCAGAAGAAGGAGGGAGTCGGAGTTTGGGGCCTATTGGGCCAGATCGCCTGGCGAGGCTGTTTATATCTCCCTCTGGGGAGAGGTCGCGGAAACTCTTGTCTATGACAGGGGGCGAACTAAGGACCGTGACGGGTTACCTCACGGGACACTGTGGCCTTAGGTATCAATTGTACAATATGGGATGATCCTCTAAGGATACGTGCAGGTTTTGTGAATTGGAACCCGAGACCTCAGAGCATGTTCTCTGCAAATGTCCGAGGCTCTCCGACAGGAGGGTGTGTTATTTTGGTGGTCGAATAGTGACGCCATCGGACGTGTGGAACTGTTTACCTGGTAGGATAGTTGGCTTCGTAGGGAGCCTGAACCTATATGGTGTATTCGCTGGCAGCCCAAATACCAACTTTTGGTCGCGGTGCATAGTGCCACTCTAGTCTAATCTAATCTATAGTTTGTTTGTTTAACTACCGATAGAAAATGTTAAAAACAGATATTTCTATGTATTTTAATGGATTATTCATTTGAAAATAAACTTTACGTAAAATTTTAAAAATAAACTTGAATCGGTAACAGAAAATATATTGCGAGTATACAAATAAAAAATCTTAAAATTCGAACAAATAGTCTTTGAAACACTTTTATATAGTTGGAATGCTGGTTCAAGCTTAAGTGTTATTAAAATTCATAAAAATACATATTTGTTGTCGTTAGCTGGAGGACAAAGTTATATTTGCGAATGAACAAATATGCATCGATTTGTTAATGCATATTTTTGCCTATTTTGCTATAAATATATGTTTTTACATATTTAGCTATAAATTTATATTTCAGTTTTTTTTTTACATTTTGATATTTTACTATAATCAGCTGTTTACAAAATTTATATATTTTATAATATATATTTTGTTTCTTCAAACATACCCATCAAAAAAAGACGTTACAAAAACGTAGTTTGAAAGCCACTCCAAACAGCATCGTACAGCACTGAAGAAGTTACAAGTTAGCTCAAACACTGATTTATTTTACACTGGATGTCAAATGTTGTCAGTAGTTTAACTACTCTAAAATTACTATTTTCAAGTAGGAAAATATTGTATGAGCATAAACCACTTTATGTTGTCCCATTTAAATTAGTTGTTTGAAAGTAGTTTGTTTGTATGTTGTTAAAAATGCGATTCATTTACAAGTACTTCGCAATTTTTTTGTACTTCGCAATTTTTTTTTAAGTATTTTGTAATTTCATATGTATCTTTTACATATTTATTATTATATGAATAATAAAAATTGTTAAAGATACTGGAAACAGTGTTTTATTTACATCGTTTAATATAAATTCGGTCGTATTAGCCAAAATGTTACGGTTAGACCGATTCAAAATATCGGTAGCTGCAACCTAATATTGAGATAGTACATGCAACTACCAAAAATCGGTTGTCGACAAATTCGTTTGATACAACGAATCTGTTTACTGTGTGTACTTTAAAAGGGTAATGACCGCATCAGTTTGGACTTTTTAGTGAATGGACAATTTTGCAGTTATTTCAGTTATTTATTTATGGAAAAATACCATATTTTCGATATTGACAACGAATATATTTTGTCAGCTAAAATATTGTAATGCAATTCATTGCATTCTTCCTCTCGTTTCTCGTATAGTTTTCCAGAAAATTGGAAAATTTTAATTTTTTGCAAATTCGAAATTGATTTTTGCAAAAGAAGATTTGGGCTTTATCCCAAAATTGTTCTGACTCAACCGAAATAAATAATCAAGAAAAATATTTTTGGTCGGTTCCGACGAGGTGTGATTCATAAATTATATTTATGAAGTTTAGTGAAGATGATATCTTGAAATTTAATTTACAAAATTATGTATGTATTTCTTTTAGTGTATTGTTTCCAGTATAACTACAACAAAAAATTATACATAAAATAAGTAGTTGTTTCCGGATTTAAGAAAATCATTTTAAATGCAATGAGGTGAAAATACTGTAATGTATGATTTCCGTTTTAGGCACAAATATTTATTTTTTCATCTTTTTTTTCATTGTTTTAGGGTTGGTCTTCTTCGTTTCCTTCTTCAAAGTCATAAAATGAAAAGTTGAAGGGAGTAAAAGGCGTAGAGGTGGGAGAAATGTTAAATGTGCTAAAGTAAAATTCCATTGATTTGTTAAATGGCTTTTTTGTTGTTTATCGTTCTATATCGTTCTTTAACAGATAACCATGAATAATAGACACCCATGAATACATATGTAAATGTTTAAACAAATAATAAATATGTTCTAAATCATATACAGTGGAACATCACAATAATGGATAGCGAGTCATATATAAAGAAATTGCTAAGAGTTAGAGTAGTTGTAATTGTACTGGTCGACACGATTTTTCGATTTAACTTCTAAATATCAAATTTTGATTTCGTTAATGTTAGGTTAGGGTTAGGATATCTATATATGAGGGCATCTTATGCATTCGAACTGGCTAGGCCCAGGGGCCTAAATGTCAATCCGGATAAAACTGAAATATGCCTTTTTACTAGGAAGAGGAAGATCATTGATTTTGATGAACCTATCTTCCTAGGAAAACCGGTTCACTTCTCCGATAGGGTCAAGTATCTGGTAGTTGTTCTTGATAGGAAACTATCCTGGAGGGACCATATTGAGGAAAGGGTGAAGAGGGCCCACATATCGTAGGCCGTCTGTAAAAGGGCAATATACTGATGTAAGCATTTGTAGTATGTTGGACATCGATGAGATTTGGCTCGTATGTGGGACTATTGCAGAAGGTACAGCGCCTATGCAGTTTGGGCATTAGTGGAGCAATGCGAACCGCATCTACTAGGGCTGTTGAGACTATTCTGGCAATTCGCCCAATTAGGGTGCAGGTGAAGTACGAGGTCGCATTGACTATGATCCTGCTGAGGGCTACGTAGGAATGGGACAGTTATGTCCATATTACCGGGCACCGTACTATTTTGGACCAGTTGCCAGGGTATTGCGTCCCAGAATGGGACTGCGACGGGATTTCAGAGAGGTAGGTCACGACGCTCTGTGACATGTTAATCCCCGACAGGGAATTAACATGGTTTGACCGGTGATATTGTGATTCTCACGGATAGCCAAGCGGCTATACGGGCGCTATCTACGGAGTCTGTGGGATCAATGACGATACTCAGGTGTAAAGGGGAAATTAACGATTTCTCTGCACGGGGACGAATTGAGATTATATAGGTGCCTGGACACTGTGGTATAGCGGTGAACGAAATGGATAATGATTTGGCTAGGTGAGCATTTTCCCTGGAGTTTGTCAGTTTGGGGAACGCTACACCTTTTCGAGCTCTCAAGGCGGAGCTGGTGGATATGGCTGACAACATGCATAGGACCGCCTGGGAGAACCCGGGTGTTGGCAGCACAACGGGTATTCTCTGGGGCAACCCAGACATGGCCCAGGTTTCCTCTTTTGATGGAAATTATCACGGGACAATCGACACTCGGGAGTGTGTAGGGCATGTGGGGAGGACGAGGAGACCTTGGAACACTATCTCTGTGAATGATCGGCATTTTGCGGGATCGGGTCGAAATTCTATCCAGTGACCCAATGTCCACATTGGGGGATCTTAGGGGCATAGGATGGAAGAGGTTGAGGAATTTCGTTAGTGCGACGGAATTCCTGGGGTAGAAATGTGACATAGGGCCGATTTTTTAGAGCGCACAAAAAAACGGCATTCTGGGGACTTGAGTCGGATTAGGGAAGCATTTCCCCTTTTTTCGACCTTACCCTAACCTTCTTTATGTTACTAATAAAGGGAAACATATTTTTTTTTATCAAAATGTGCTTTTGACGTAAGTGCTATATACTGCTGATCGTAAAATGTCCGAAATTTACATATAGCTAGACTTAAAAGAGTAAACCCAAACTTTAAAAGTTGAGATATATTGGTGTTTTTCGATGTTTAGAATCAGAATTTCTGCATTAAAGCAGAAGCCCAAGAATTTTTTTTTTTGTCGACCGGTGTTATCAATTATTCACTCATAACACAAGATTTATTTTAAATAATGAAAATTTTAGTTATGAAAAGTACATGAATAGCAAAGCCGATATAGCAATATCCCACTATCTGTTGAAACGCAAAATTCTCAGCAAATATAGAAACGGAGTTGGTAGTTTTTGGTTAAATTGTTTGCTGATATTATAAACATTTTGGTATTGAAAACTAGAAAAATCGATTGACGGTTATTTACAAAATAATATTACCACTTCTATTCATATTATGCCTACTGTCCAATTACAAAAAGCTAAATCGTATCAATATCAAACATATAGAATTTATGGCGCTATATGATACAAATTAAAAATGAAGCATCTTTTTAAATTTTCAAATTAATGGGCGGAGCGGTTAAGTGTAGATCAAATTTGTATTATAATTTAATGAAATTTGGAATATGCTAGAAATTTCACTACGGCTATAAAGTTTTTTATAACTGACATAACATATCTGACTTTGAATGCAGTCAAATTACGGCCAATATTATTACATGCAAATACATCTAATAATTTTTATTGAGAGATTTTTTTATATGGTACTTAATATTATTATATGTCTCCAAATCTTACTCCATATATAACTGCATAAGCCATATAATAATAATCCAAATATATGTAGTGCTCGATATGATTATATATGGTCCCATGCTAAGTCTCATTATACTATATGTGATGCCATACTGAAAATATTTTCCTTATAATTTTGTTAAGCTTTATATATAATCCCATACATATTTTGGTAAAGTTCAATATCAAATTAAGTTATACTCAAGTTAAGTTTTTCTTAAATATGCAATTAATTTGCATATAAGACAATACGATTTAATTATATATTTTTGAAACACTAAACTTGTTCTTGATAATTTTTAAATGTTGGTCTTTAAAATTGTTGATTTCTAGAAATTTAAATTTTAAACTTAAATACTTTTAAGCATAACTTCAAGTTACTAAGAGCGTACCTCCTATCGGCAAAAATGTTATAAAATAAGATATATTTATATCTAATTAGATATAATGTAATGTGCCGGATATGGACAATATAAAAATTGTATCAACTTATATCTAATTTGATATAATTATATACCTGTATATATATAATTTGATATAATTATAGACCCATTTTACGGATCAATTTGTATGCGCTTATATATAGGAACTTATCAAATGAGATATAATTTTATTAGACTTCATATTTAAATTTTTACCCGGGATATCTAAGTATACATTATTTTGCAATTTCGACTTATATATAGTGTCATGTTTAATTGGATTAATATTATTGTTTTCTAAATGCAATATACTATTATATACTGACCGAGATGCGATAAGTAGCAACTATATATGACAGCATATTAAAATCGTTGGACCACATTAATATTATATATGAATTTATGTAATTATGTTGAATTAAATACACTGGCAGACAAAAACTTATAAGTGTATATAAAATAATATATTATTATATGCAAACCTTTTTACTCGGGATATTAAGAAAATTGATAAATATTACGAACACAGTTTTTATATGAAGCACTACATTACAGGTTTCTTTGTAAATAATACAAAACATTTACAAATTTTTTGTTTGGTCTCTCAATTTTTTCCCTTTTCTGTCAATATTTTTAATTTTAAGTTATTTCGTTATTCAAATAACAAATTTTATATAAATTGCTAAAAACATTTGTGAATTTTGTTGTCTTAAATTAAAAAAAAAAAACAAAATCTAATAAACAAATTCATGCGTACAATAACGGCAGCCCTTCTGATAAGTTCTGAAAGAGCCCTCCTGAATAGCGTCGGAAATGTTAAATAAAACAATTCACTGCAAATACTTTTCAAACTGATTGTAAATTTTTTTTTTTTTTTATTATTAACTAATAATCATATAATTACAAATTATATACTATTACCATAACCGAGCACTAGCTACTATGGCCTTCGGCGCGTTTTAGCTAAAACAGACCAGTGCCTCTGGTGGGAATCAAACCCACGACCCCCTCACTGATAAGCCAGCACACTACCAACTACCCTACCGGGGCGCACGTAAAATATTTAATGTGGGTGCTGTGTTGTAATGGTTAGCGCGTTGGACTGTTACACAGATATAAGTTTTCTATCCATCATATATATCGCAGCGCCCACTTTCGGTGTTCCCATAGCACTTAACCCCACCAAAGTAAAATGATGAATTAGGGCTTTGAACCAAAAACCATCAATTAGTTCGCCAACTATCCATCAGGTGGCGAGCAACAACTGTTCTAAAACTTATCATCTCCCGCAATTACAGTGTTGCCATGTTTGAAGCCCTTCATTTTTCCCCACCTCATCTATCCAATTTCCATCTCTTCACTATCCAATTTCCAAAGAAAGCAACACATTAATAAATATTAAGAATTTCCTTGGTGTTGCTTCTCTTTAAAAAAAAGAAAAAAACAACCTTCAAGTATCCCTAACATCTTTTTTCATAAGTGAATGTGTTTGCTTACTTGTAAATTTTCTGGCAAATAAAAGATGGAGGCACTAGCTATTCTAAAACTTCGGGTTCTGATGAGATCTTTAGCCAGATCGAAATACTAGTATCAACCTAGCTAATATGTTTGATTTGCTTTAGTTTTGTAAATATACGGAGGTTGAAAGCTCGTTATAAATTGAAAATAACATAAAAATAATCTCGATGTATATAAAAACAAAAAACTAATATAACTGTAAAAGAAATTTTATTTCGTTAAAAACCCTAAATTTATTAATTTTACAAAATATTTTGTTTGCTCAAATTAACGAAACATTTGGTAAATCTAGAAACTTTTTCTTTATTTAACATATAAATTATTATAGTTATACAAAAAACTTTTCGTAACAAAACCACATTATTGTGAATATTACAAAATACGAAATATTTTGTTTCGGTAAAACAACGAATATTTTCTTAAAATATACAAGCATTTTACTTATGAAATATTGTGAGTGAAATAATGTATGATTTTCACTCGGGATGTCAATGTTTCATTAATATCTGCAGATTACAGCACTACGTAGTTTCCTTGTAAGACACATCTAAATTTCATTAAAATCATCTTGTAAGGCTAAGGAATTTTCCCATGCAACCTCCTCTAGAGCATCCATTTTTTTACGTTTAGCTTTTTGTGTACGTACACATACATAAATATGTATTACGAGTAGTATTTTATGTTTATGTATGTGTATTGTATGTATGTATTTTTCTTCATCATTTTTATTATGTGTGCTTAGGATTTATTTTTACAGATAAATAACATTAAAACCTATTTAAACGTATTATATTGTATTATGTGAGCCTACTTTGACTTATACTTATACATTTGTACTTACACACTCACACAATCACAAAAGCATTGAAGCAATCTCTCAGACAGGCACAGTTAGTATTTGCTTTTTTATGTTTATTGGTATGTGTTCAAAGTATTAAAATTATATAGAACAAAAATATATATAAAAAGGCATCATAAAGGCATAAATTCAAGAAAATAAATACTAAAATACAATACAATAAATACAATTCGTTGTACTGACATCCATCTACTACTTGTAGTGTTATATCGTTCATGATGACATTTTGTTTTGTGTATTATCTAAATGAAATAAAAGAATGAACGAAATGTACAAATACATAAATACACACATACATACACATGCATAAAATGAGTAAAAATTTATTTACATTTGTATAATTCAATTTTTATACACAAAGCGAAATAATTATAAAGCCACATATATTTTCAGGGATATCTCTTGAACGCGAATAGCTTTTTTTTCAACAAAATACTGTTTATAGGTAAGTTATATAAATATACTAGTTTAGGACTTGCATTCAGGGCCGTATAATGCATAGCTGGGAATTTTTAACTTATAATTATTGTTCATGCGAATTAAATATAAAGCCACTTCAGAAAAAAATCCTCAAAAATTAAGTTAATTCATATAAAACTTAATGACCCATCAGAAAATAAGAAGCAGTAAAATCTGTTTACTGCATCCTTACGGCTTCTCTTACTGTTTCCTAAGATGCATAGGTTCTTAAAGAGCAGAAATGGAAGGAAACATTTCATTCATTGTTTACATCGCGCTTTTTGTTGTGATTTCCAAAAAGTAATGAAATGAGCCATACATTTTCAACACTTTCTTATTATTTCAGCGAATTTTGATTTAAATTTGTTAAAACTTGGATAAAAAAATTTTTGCTCGAACGAAAACTCAAATATATCTGCCATTCCATGCAAAATCGGCATAAATCTGACTTTGCGTTTTTCGATTTCAATTAAATTTTGCATTCACAAACTTTATGGACCCACTTTAGGATTGGCGGTTTACTATTTTCGAAAAATCCACGGTTTTATGAGCGATTTAATTATTTTTTTTTTTTTGGAAAATGAGAAATATGTAAAAGTTGTGGAAGTCTGTGTGTTCGTATTTGCTTAAATATTGATCGCATCATCACTACTTAAATTGCATTGAAATTGTACGGTACGGTACTCTTTTTTTATACTGCGAATTAGAATTTGCTTTTCCAGCATCAAAAAGAATTGAATTTTTTATGTAATTTATTTTTAAAATACATATTTCTAACCTTTAGCCACTCTCGACTTAAAAAAGAATACATTTGCAAAATATGGAATTTTCACCAAATAGGTGCACATTCACTTTTTCGGGTCCCCTGGCTTAACTATGTTTAATGATTTTTTGAAAAAAAAAAACTTTTAGCACTTTTTCATAAAAAAAAACAGCACTTTATTATATTTTTTATATTGAAAAAAATGTTAATGAGCGCTTTAAACGTCTCTGATTTAAAAACTATATATTGATTTTGTGGGTTTTTCTGTAGGTGAAATATAAAACAATCTACAGCAATATTCCGTTTTTTAAATTTTAATTTTTAACCCTTTTTTAATTTGTAACGTCTGCCATCGAATATCAGATTTTTATAGAAGGAAACAGGATGTTAAAAGGGTTAAAATTAAATTTTAAGAACTTAATATTGAAGTATATTCGTTTAGCTTTCGTGTAGAGAAGAAATCTTAAAAATGAAATGTATAGTTTTTAAAAGAGAGACATTTAAACGGCGCCTGAGCTCAACATTTCTAAATTTTATTTTGAAATATGAAAAAATATAACAAACTGTTGTTTTTTTTATGGAAAGATGATGCCTGCTTTTTTCAATAAATCGTTAGTAATAGATAAACTGCGGGACCCAAAAAAACAAGTGTCGTTTTTTAGTAAAAATTCCATATTTTACAAATATGCATAATTAATGAAAATGAAAATTATTCAAGTTCGAGGCCATACTCTATATTTCTTCATTAGGATATTGTCCTAACAAATAATCTATAGAGTTTTTTGTTTTCAAAAAAAAAAAAAAAAAAATATATTCTATTTTTAATAAAAATTATAACAAACTTGTAAAAAAGGCAAAGTACCGCCTAGTTTACTTCCCCTGTTTTGTTTACAAACTAAACAAAATATAAAAAGGAGAGAAAAACAAAAAACGTGTATTGAATATCCACCAGAGGTGGATCTTGCACATCAAACAAGTTTTCAATTTATTTTTTGATCAATGGTTATAATCTTTAACTTCAAACTCATATGTATATTAGTTCTCATGTAGTGAGTAAACTAGTTCATATGAATGTTTGATGTTTGGCATGGGATTGTTACCGCTTTCAAAACGTGTTCTGATGATGGGAACCTAGAAAATTCCCGAAATAGATCTATCAACACATTCCTGAAAGGGTCAAATAATAAATTTGAAAACAAAAAACTCTATAGATTATTTGTTAGGACAATATCCTAATGAAGAAATATAGAGTATGGCCTCGAACTTGAAAAATTTTCATTTTCATTTTCATTGCACAATTAAAGGTCAAAAATTATAACAAACTAATATGCATAATTTTTTTAATCCAGAGTGGAAAAAATTTGAAAAAGTGCATTTAAAAAAAAAAAATTCCATAAAAAATGCATTTCTTTTTAACGCAGAAAAAAATTGCAATCCGCAGGAAAAAAGTAGGGGAGAATACCATTCCAGTGCAATTTAAATTGTGATAATCCGATGAATATTAAATTAAATACGAATATTCATTTTTCTCATTTTCCAAAAAAAAAACTAAATCTCGCAGACAATCGTGGATTTTTCGAAATTTGAAGAATGAAAATCGACAATATTTAATTGGGTCCGTAGAGTTTCTAAAAGCAGAATTGAATTTAAATCGGAGGACCCAAGGTAAAAAATGCCATTTTTGTTCGGTCTTTTGTGAAACGGCCGATATATATATTTAATTTATTAAAAGTAAAATTTATATAAAAAATAAAAAAACTCGGAATTTGGCTTATTGAAACGCTTCTTTTAAGCGCAATAACTAAACATTCGTTTCCAGCAGAAAATGGGAAGCAGTACACATACTAAAGGGAAGCATGAATGTTTTGAAAAATATTCTCTTGCGTGCTGTGTTGCCTGTTTTGATGATTTTTGTACTTAAAATATCAAAAAACAAATTCAATAAAAAAAGTTTTTATTTTTATTTTTTTCATGGAATACTTTTTTGTCCATATTTTTATAATTTTCAAAATTTAATATTATTAGAGCAAAAAAAAAATTGTTGTTGTATAAAAAATGTCTTGCGAATGTCTTGTAAGACTTTCGTGCTACCTTTTACAGCTTCCTTACTGCTTCCTAGAATGCATAGCATCTAAATTTCAGCGCTTATTTACATCGCTTTTTGTTGTAATATCCAAAAAGTATTGAAA
Organism: Delia radicum; assembly: GCA_021234595.1. Taxonomy (NCBI): domain Eukaryota; kingdom Metazoa; phylum Arthropoda; class Insecta; order Diptera; family Anthomyiidae; genus Delia; species Delia radicum. Next base: position 62,433,603 of record CM037853.1, read on the forward strand.
ATAACAAAAAGTTTTCGATACTTATTTTAGCGAATTTTGAGTAAAAAAATAGTTTTGTTGGTTTTACATTCTGTAATTATATTTGTTAATTTTATAAAAATTAATTTATAACAAAATGTAATGTACAAAGTCAATTAAAAATTATAATTCAAAAACATAAAATAAAGTGAAAATAATTGTTCTGAAGTAATTATAATTAAAAATTATAAGCTTATATTTTTATCAACGAATTTATTTTGCTATGTTTCAAAAATGTGAAAGAAAAATTTAAGTTTTGTAAAAATGTAAATAGTATTTTTTTTTTTTATATATTTATTTCAGTTAAAAAAAAAAAAAAGATATTTTTACAACAAATTTAAATAAATATAAAAAAATACGGTGATTAAAAAATGAGATTATAGTTTATATCAAGGGTGCACAAGCCCTATGCGCTTCGTGCTCATTTGTTTTTGTAAAAACATTTAGCTATAGGCTGTGTGTTTTAATACACACATAGAGCACTCAGCACTAGCAATACGAAATACAGAAACAACTTTGTCTTATTAGTTTTTTTGTCGTTATTCACTGTATACACGCAAGTGCAAAGCAACAACACTTTCGTTTGCTTTGCTGGTAAACATTGAAATATTTTTTTCTTTTTTCTTTGTATGTATTGGTTTTTACAACAAAAAATATTGAATAAAAATTAGTTTTTCTTTAAATGTATTGGTGTTTGCTCTTCCATAAGGAACTTTTGGGCACTCCTGGTTTATATATTTTGATTAGAAGCTTCAATTTTTAATATAATATTATGCACATATGTTAAGTTTTCTTTGATCTTCTTTAATTTAATTCTTCTTAATTTAAACGAGCTTAAGGTCATTTATTTATTAATTATTTATTTCCAATATTTCGTTTCCACATTGGGTGACTTTTTCAGGGAACAATTATTACAATTTAAAAATAAAATTAAAATTTTAATAACTGTTCCCTGAAGACGTCACCCAATGTGGAGACGAAATATTGGAAATAAATAATTAATAAATAAATGATCTTATGCTCGTTTAAACTAAGAGAAATTATGCACATATTTTTATTCCGTAAAGCTACCCAGTCAGAAAACGACAATTAACTAAATGCTTTTAGAATAAAGTAAAGAAAACATTTGTTCACTTTTATTTGTAATATCTTTACCACACAAAACTTAAGGGAATATTTATAATATTCAATAATTGAGGAAATTAGGTTATCTATAAAGTCCCTATTTTTTCCAAATAAACTCGTAGTGGAAGGAGTTAAAGACATAGAAGATTTCCAAAATATATTCGATGAACGTCTCTCTGACTTTCTTCTTGTGTGTAGACCTGGGAAGGGCATAACGCATACTATTACATTTTCGCTTGCGTGTGTCGCAGCAAAAACGAAGTTAAATTTTTTACGTTTTTTTATGTTGCGTAGCGTGATTTTGCTTCAACAGGTGTTAAACAACAATTGACTGAGTTTTTTTAACACAATGAGAACGAAGCAACAACCGAAGGTTTGTAATCGTTAGCCACACGAAGAAGCTTATAGTGTACGTGTGCCGATGTCGCGCAAGCAGCATTTTTTAGCTTAACCTCGCGGGGTTTGAAAACTGAGAGGATTGTCCTTCACTGGTGTAGACCAACTGTCTGTTTATCTATTATGAACGACAAGAAATATTCGTAAATATAACGAAATTTTGTTTTTGCTTCTTATGTATTTGTGACGAAAGTAAATGTCAATTTCTATCGTTTCGTAATAGATAAACAATATCCCCAGCAAAAATATGATAATAACTAATTATTATTTTATACATTACGTTGTAATGAGTATTTATTACCTTCTGCATTACTTTAAATGATAAAATAATGGGTTACCAATAACAAACTTATAATACATTACTCTCATACAAAAAATAATTGGTGAACTATAATAGGTTATTCATTTTATTACTTCCAGACAATATATAATGATACAAAATTTTTCTGAAAATCTATTTTTAGGCTCATTATAATTCGTATTTGTTAAGTGTTAGTTTTGGTATGTGTTGAACAAATTTACATAGAAGAAAATTTTATTTATATTTTAAATTATTAAATATTATATGCCTCGGTGGCTTAGGACATAGGGCAGTCCCTGTTAATCTGACGACCCAGGATCGATTTTCAGCTCCACCACAAATATAGTTTTCTAAATTCGTATTTTTGTAACTCTATTTTTATACCCATTATTTTTTTCCCTTATGGTAATGGCTTATTATTCATACACTTGTATGTAGGCAAACCATTATAATTAATATTTACGTAAGGCTGTCAGTAATGCATAACTCATTACCTTTGAGACATTTCATATAAAAAAAGTTATAATTTTAATATAAAGGGTAATAGGTGCAAAAATTTGAGTTTAGATTACTAGACTCATTATTTGGTAAGGTGTGTTTTTGCTGGGTCTAAGCTTCTGGAATTCTAAAGAATACTGTATAAAAGAGTATAAGAAAGTAAAACAATAAAATTACTCCGCCAAAATGCGATAAAAGTATTAGAAGCGTTGTGACCTGACGCGATTCGGATCGTGTGTAAAAAAGTTCCGTATTCTGCTCGAAGCATTAGTATCACTAAGAAGTACTGTGGGGCTTTTACATTGTTCTTTCATATTCTCAATTGCTTTCAGTTCTTTAAATAAAATTTCTTGAGTTGGATTATTGGCATGCCCACTCAAGTTTCGTAAAATAAAACATAGATTACATAGATATCTAACTCTTTAACATTTGCTGTCAGAGGAGGTAACTCTTGAGAATGTGTTGCATATACGTCCTATACATATACAACAAATATTTGAATGTAAATACATGAAAAATGTCTTTGTTGTTAAAAGATGAAGACGAAGAGTTTAATATCTATGTATTCTGTGATAAAAAAATTTAAATTTTTTATATAATATTTACCGGTAACGTATCCGAAATTTTCCTTCTCCATCTCATACTATTCACGACCGCACTATAGTAAAAAATACACAAACACTATGTAAAAACTGTTTCACTGTATTGTGTTTTTGACAGTGGCCTGATTTAATCAATTGTCATATTGCCCATAAAACAACTTTAAGGCAATATGACTTTGCATTAGGTCAATACGACATTTTTGTATACCCACTTTTGGGAAATATGCGCCTTTTGGTCTATATGACTTTTCGGTATTTGGGCGCTATCACCTAACGCCGTAAAGCGATGTTTGCGTTTCAGTATTTGTGTATTTTTTATATTGTGTTAGTATAAAATAGTCAAGTGAAGTCGTATTAGAAAAATATTTAGACACATTTATGCAAATGGTTTTATTATAAACTAATGAAACTATAAAAAATATTCAAGAGTAATTTATTAAAGTGAAAGTAAAGTCAATTAAATTAAATTCCTATAAGTGGTTCTTGTGTTTATAATAAATTATAATGTTTAAAAAAATGAATAAAATAATTTAAAAACAGTTTTCTTTTAACAATGAATAGATATTGTTAACTAATTCTAATATTTTTCAGCTATATTTACAGACTTATTTGTATGAGTGTACTCTTGTTTTATTTTTAGAGTTGTGCAGTGTAATTATAAATTAATAAATCCCAGCTTTGCAAAATGGTATGACCTTGAAAGTAAACAGTAGTTTATAAATTAATCGCGTTCAGGAGATTTCATTGAAAATATATGTGGCTTTATAATTATTTCGCATAGTGTATGTTAAAAAGAAGAAACTTGTTAAATCAATAATACAACTTAAATAAAGTAAAAATTGCTTTAAGGATATCACAAATAATCAAGGAATATTTTTGAATCCAAAAAATTGTTCCAAAATGACTTCGAAATAATAAAGAATATTCAAACATTTTGTGGAAAATTAAAAGAAGGTTCCAAAAAAATAAACATTTTTTGGCTTACAGAATTTTAAGCAATTTTTTAAATTTATATCCAGCGATGGCAAGCAATACCGCTAATATACCACTATCGATTTAAAACCCTTTCTACTGACTATCGTTATCCCTTAAAAATCGTTACCGAAATAATTGAAATACCGTTATCCGCAAAATACCTTTAAATACCAATAAAATACCGTTACCGAAATAATTGAAATATCGTTGTCCTTAAAATACAGTTAACGAAATAATCTGACAAGATCAGAAAAAATAATCGATGTAAATTGATATATTTTCCAAATTTTCATAAAATGAGATTAAAAATTTCAGTGGGCATTGAAAATATCTGAATAGCTAAAATAACGTTACCCTTGAAATACCGTTATTGAAATAACTAAAAACCAGTTATTCTTAAAATAACTTTACCGAAATTATATAGAAAATTATAGAGCAATTCCATATGAAAACGATCAAAATTGGCAAATTTTTGGACGACCCCTCTCCGATTTTAAAATAAATAGTCTCAATCGATTGCCCAGCAAAAAATAATGTACCTACATTTTTTTTTTTTTTTTATAGTGACTGGTTTAGTGGTGGTGTGCACCACTGTCATGTGACAAAATTGAAGAATTCTTCATAAGGGACCTCATTGAAAGCGATCGCAACGAGTGATTGCTCGTTGGAAAGGTATTGAATCAGGCTTTAATTGAAAAATAAAATTTTCCTAATTTTTCTTGTTAAATAATTAAAAATAATTCAATTATAAAAAATATAAAAACAATGAGAACAAGGTGGTCTCTTAAATGCACTTCTCCTGTCCAAACAAGGAGTCGGGGCCCATTTTTTTATTGCTGATTCTTAAAGCAAAAATTATGAGGAATCCAAAAAAAATAAAATTAGCCGGAAAATTTAGGAGCTTCTGTGGAAAATCGGAAAATTTAATTTTCATGGGAAAATTTAATTTTCATGGGAAAAAAGGTAAATTTCTGAGAAAAATTAGGAAAATTTTATTTTTCAATTAAAGCCTGATTCAATACCTTTCTAACGAGCTATCACTCGTTGCGATCGCTTTAGTAGTTTTTAAAACAACTTTCAATGAGGTCCCTTATGAAGAATTCTTCAATTTTGTCACATGACAGTGGTGCACACCACCACTAAACCAGTCATTATAAAAAAAAAAAAAATATGTAGGTACATTATTTTTTGCTGAGCAATCGATTGAGACTATTTATTTTAAAATCGGAGAGGGGTCGTCCAAAAGGTGATCGCTTTCATATGGAATTGCTCTATATTAAATTTAATTAAATCGGGTTATTTTAATCAAAAACGACACTTTTCCCGTTTATATAGCTCGAACACCTGATGTCGGAGAGTGATTCTGGGACCGGATTTTAATTCAGCGTACCTTATTACTTTTGTATACTTTAGTTCTTGTGTCAAATATTTTTCGGCCTGAATCTTTATGTGTAAAAAGTACTTACGAGTGTACTCACGAGTGCTTCTCACTGTATGCCATATGGTTTTTGTGCGTTCACATCAACGTGTTCCTTGTGGATTATACGTTGGAGCTTCCTTGGAAATTGTCGATATAAGAGTGTGACCAATCCATCCGAGTTTTCATCATATAAGGTCCATGTAAATTTATGTCTGGTTTGTCAAGTAAAGCAGATCATAGTTGCTAATCATGTTTGGCCAAAAACCTTGGATGATACGGCATAACCATTAAAGCGGCATTATTTTGTATTATGAAGAAAACAGTTTTTTGAAAAACTTAAATTTATTGTTTAGGTTATTGCAACATTAGGTCTTAAAGTTATTTGATGCAAATTTGAGAGAAATCGGATAGCTTTATCCCATGGCGCCCTTCCAGTTTTTGATTTTGGAGAATTTTTACTTAATAAAAATAAATTATTTTAATAAAAATAAGTCTTGCTACACATAAGTTGTTTATTAATTTTGGCATGCTGAACACGAATATTTTAAAAATTTTGAAATCGGACTACTGGTTTTTGAGATATTGCGATTTGATTTTCACTAAAAATGGCATATTTTTCCTATTTTCTAGAAATTATTTAAAAATTTATTCCGAATCTTTTCTGTTTGCCCTTAAATACTACGCAAAACATGCTTTCATTTGATATTAATTAATATATTTTTTTAAATTAATTTTTATTTTTTGTCAATATATCAGAGGCTTTGTGCGCAGGTCGCCAAATGTTAAGTAGTCCAATTTTGCTTAAATTTCGCACCACAAAACTATTGGAACTAGTGCTGCAAGAATCAAAGCATTAGTTAATGAAAATCAAAAGTTAAAGTATAAAATTGAAAAGCATTACAATTTTACTATTTTCGGTTTTTCCGAGATATTTGTAGGCATATTTACAAGTTACCCTTCAACCAATATTAACATTATTATAATCAAATGCAAAGTAATTTTGTCTAATTTAATAGTGAAAAAAAAAATTTAGAACTGTTTTTTTTGTAGAACGGAGGAAAAAACTAAATTTTTTGTAAAAATCAAGTCACAATATCTCGAAAACCGAATAAAATTGCAAATTTTTTTTTAATATTCGTGCTTTTCAAAATTTCAAAATTAATTAAAAATACTGCAGCACAGTTTAAGAAAATTATTAAAACAGTTTAAGAAAAATTTTCAAAAATCGAAAACTTTGGTAGAGGGGCGCAAGGGGTTAATGATATCCGATTTTTCACAAATTCGCACCACATAACTTTAGATTTATAATAATTCCAACAATATTTGATGAACATCGGAAGTTGCAAAAAATATCGCTCTAATAAACATATTCAACGAATATTTTCTCTAAAACTTTATTAAAATTCTTGGATAAATATGCCCATTCTGAAAATTTGCACGATTTATTTAGAAATTATGTGTGTAGACGCAATTTGTTTTATCTTTAGGTGGGGACAAAAATGGTATTGAATTCGAAAGAAAGTTAAAACAAAGAAAAAGCTTAAAACTGTATAATAATTTAAATCGATTGTACAAGATCCTTAAATTAAGCCAAAAATTTAAATTAGCCCACTTTTGAATCGCTAAATGTGAAATAGGAACGCTAAAAAAATATTGCAAATGATTCTCAATAATATTTCTAATTGATTCTAAATAACATATTCAAATTTTATTGCAATTGCATGGAACTCATCAGCGGTGCTACCTTGTAAGTTAACTTTCCTAATTTTAGACGATTTTTCAGAAACCGGAAGATGCAATGCAGAAAATGGAGTACATAAACCGATTTTGAAAATTTCAATTTTTTTCACAACTTTTCGGCAGAGGCAAAATTTTATTAAACGAAAAAGTATGCAAAGCTTTAAATTTTTGTTTTTTAAATAAAAAATTATAATTTTTATTTAAAACTAGCTGAAGTGCCCGGTGTTTACCGGGTCAACTGTGATTTTTGAATGCAGAAAAAATTTTAAGCTATTAAATAGACGACTTAATTCTGTTGTGTTTTGCAGAATCAATTAGGAATTTAACGTTAAACTTGAAATTAATGATTCCATTTCAAATATATGAAATAAGGTAACAAAATTAAAAATAATTTTATCTTTAAAGATGTTAAATAGAAAATGATGCTTTCAGTAGCAATTCATGACTATAAATCAATGTGCTTTATCATTAAATAGGTCTCATATTGATTTTAGTGCTTGGTTTTTGAAAAAGTTCATCCTTAAAGAAATTTTTTTTTTTAATGGATTTGTTATTGCTAAAAACGGTAAGGAAAAATAAAATTTACAAAAAATTAAATCATAAAGACATTGCGAAAAAATCAGTAGGTATATTATACGGTGGGGAAAAATTCTTAAAAACGAAATGGTTTTTCCTAAAATGTTTTGATTGGATTTAATGCTTTCAAATTAAAAAAATAAGCTTTATTAAAAATATTGGAATTTTTTGATTTTGACGTTTTTGATCAAAAGTTGGCATTGAAGTGGGCTATGGTAATGAAACTTTTATTGAGGCCTTCCTCGGAAAACGTAGAATATATGTTAGTAATTTCAAAGAAATCCGTTAAAACTTTCTTAGAAGTTTATATTCGAAAAAAAAGAAAAAAATTTAAAAAGGTGAAAAAATGTTAATTTTACATTTGTTGTCAAAAGTAGGCGTAGAAGCGGGCGTGGTCGATGAAAACTATACTATGATCTAAGTTGAGGTCCGAGGATTATTTATGCCAAATTTAGAGGAAAATCCGTTGAGAACTGCAAATTTGTATAGAGAACAAACAAACAGAAAATGAGTTTTATATATATAGAATATTGTTAAAATTATAGTAAATTGTTTTAATGTTTTTTTGTTTTCAATTTTTCTTATTAAAAAAATTGTTATATTTAAAGTATTATTAAAAAACTTTTAAATCTGCTCACCTTCCATAAATTTATCTGTTTTGACATGTCGTGTTTTTTAATATCCTACATTATATAAAATATGATTTCTTCACAATATTCAAAAGAAATTATTTATCGTGTTCAAAAAACTTAAAATAAAATGTGTGCACTGTGTTGGATTTAATACGTTGTCAAATTATTGTCATATAACCTATAATGTGTTTTATTTTAAATCTCTTGGCTTAATTTTAAAATCTCATGATCTCCAATTTTTTATGATGCTATAGAAAAACATGTTCGTTTTTTAAAACAATTTTTTACTCTATTGTATTTTTGAAATCTTTGCCATTTGTTTTTTAATGTTGTCTAACATTTGTTGGTTATAATATGATATTTTTAGTTTTGAACCACTTGGTCGGTTACCAAATGCTGTTCAAACTAAATTAGCACATAAAATACTGGCTTTAAATGTTTCTTCACAGTTAGAAAAATTGTTTTCACTTGAAAACGGAAATAATGGCTGTACAAGGATGGTGATGGTCGAGTGCTGTATATTGAGTATATAAATTCAATGTTAAATGGGGTTGGTAATTTTTTTATTTTTTTTTTTTTTTTTTTTCGAAACCTAATTCCTGTGGGTACTATGATAAGTTTATATGATTGTTGTTTGCTATAGATTATTACCTTTTTTTGTTGCCTTTTTCTACTCTTAACATAAATAGCTTCGTATATTTTTATTTTGTGAATAGTCTCTGGTGTGTTTGGCCACATAGAGTGTTAAATGTAGGGAGTAATTTTATTTGTTCATAACAATTTCAATTTTTTTTCGTTTTTTAAAGGTTGTATTTTTTATATTATTTTAAGATTTTTATGAGTTATACAAATTTTATATTCCAATTTCAAAAAAAAAAAATATTTTAGTCTTTCTTATTTATATTATTTCGAAAAATCCTAAAAATATGCCATAAAATGTTAATGTTTTATATGGCCCTAATGTAGGCTATGATTTTTTTTTCATATAACTTTTGTTTAATAAATTTCTAACTTTATGATACATTTTTATCGTTTTCGCTATTAAAGCATAAATATCAGGGTTGGTAACCGTTTCATTGGATAACGATACCTTTTGAATATTTCGTTAGGGTAATTTAAGGTTAACGATATTTTACGAAATGTTTTAGTATAATTTATATATGACATAAATCAATGAATTACTTTTAGAAACCAAAAACACTACAACATTTAAATAAAATTAAAAAATGATTTGAAAATTGATACACGGATAATAATCCATGCGCAAAAATACAAAAAAAAAATGTCAAAATCACCAAAAATTTTGTAAAATAAACGAAAATTTGTTCATTTTACAAAAGATTTCGTTGTTTTGAAATTTTTTTCGTAAAAACACCCTTGCTAAGAATTAATAAAATTTTTGCTGAATATTAGTAGACTGAAAAATACTCAAAAAATTTGTAGAAAAATTATACTTTAGTTAATTTATTTGCTGAAAATCATAAAACATGTTATTGTGATTCTGTTTAAAATAATTTACAATACGTTACAAAATATAAAAATGTTCATACTCCCAAATTGATGAATTAATGTAATATTTAAAAGCAATAGAAATAATTATATATAACATAAACGAAATTATCTTTGAACTACTTACATTAATTATTGTCTAAATAATGCTATCTTTTAAAGGAACGCAAATGCCGTAGAGAATTATAGAAACGAAACGGAAAACTAACAAACTATAACAAACCTTTTTTGAATTAAGAAAAAGGAAACAGAAAAATCTACCTATGATGTATGGGTTTGTCTTTCGCTTTAGTCTGTCTACTTGTTGCATATTTGTTTGCAATTTGACCACACAAGATTATTAATATATATAAACATTTAGTTTACAAATACACATTTAATCCTTATTAAATTTAAATATTTTATTTTGTCTTTTATTTAATTAATAGATCAGTAGATTAAGTTGTTTTAATCCACAATTTTCTTTTATGCATGAAAAACAGATACAAATATCTTCCATGGTTGATTTTTTTATATTATTTCTTACTAGAGCTGTACTTTTTAGTATCATTTTCCTTGTCACTACTACATCTAGATATGCCGCGACATCTAATTCACTTTGCGTATATCTTTCTGTCTGGTTCACACACTTTTGATGTGCAAAATAAATTAGTAAAACATTAGTAAAATATTAGTAAGACATTAGTTCAAAACAGTTAAGATCTGAATAAGTATAACTAAAATTTTAGTTTAAAACATAATTTTAGCAAAAAATTTGCTAAAAAATAATATACCTGATTTACAAGATGTTTTAAGAACTTTTCTACAAACTTATTTTTTTGCAAAAATGTATTTAAAAAAATTTAAAATGTTTTTAAAAAAAAGTGCGAAATTCTTTCCAAAATTACAAGAATAGTTGAAGTGTATTTTTAGAAAGAATAGTTTATTTTTGTATCACAGAACGTAAAACAAGACAATCACAGCTTTCAGAAGCTTTTTTAATTTTTTGCAGAAGTCTGTGTAGAAACTGTAGGTCTTTGAGATTCAAAAGTTTTCAAGTTTTTGAAGAAAAAAAAAGTGAATGAAATCGCGAGATTTCATATTTGGATGGAGTCTTTAAACTTTCCATGGAGTCTTCCTGTTCACAATATGAAGAAAGTCGGCTGACATGAGATCAAAAAACGTAAATTTTTTATTGTTCTTTCATTAACAAGATGTATGCTTGTATGCATTTATAATTAACAAAATTGACCCTTGTGAACTTTTTTTATAATTTTAAACTAATGATATGTTTTAGAGAAATAAATAATATATTTCGTTTGGATATTTTAAGGTTATCGGTATTTTAGAATTATTTCTTTAGGGTATTTTATGGTTGCCGGTAGTTTTATTTATTTCGTTTGGGTATTTAAGGGTTAATGGTATTTTAAGTCATTTTGTACGTGTTAGTTCCTTGAAACGGTACTGAATTGTTATCGGTAGTTTAGGGTTTGCGATTGCCAACTATGATAAATACATATAAAGATAAATTATCATCAATTCATTATTAATGAAGCGTATACTGTGGTTATGTGTGTGGCATTCCATTGATTTTATTTTTATTTGTTTGTTAAACTTTCTTTGACAGAGATCAAATATTTAATTGAAAATGACAAAAATATATAATGATAAAACAATGATGGTTATTAAATAAGGGATTTGTGTGTGATTTTCATATTTGATTCAAAGAAAATTGATTATTTGCCTTTTTTCTTATTTGAGTGCGCAAGAAAAAGGGCATTCAACTAAAAAGTTTTATCAAAAAATACTTCATTTTAGTGATTTTTGTTAGAAAATGTTTAAAGAAAATCTCTGCAAATCGCATTAAACTAATTTTTTATGTAACAGTTTTTGAAATATTTTTAGTTTTAAATTTTGAGTAATTTGTCTATTTTGACCGTATCTTGATATGAGATCAAGCTACTTTGTTCATTCCAATTGTAAAACAAATACTGTTTATTTTGAGTTTGAGGTTAGGGTGACTTCAATAATAAAACACATTTCCTCTCAATAAAAACGTTCTAAACTTTATCTTTTTATTATTTTAAGTTTAGTGCTAATGTTAAGATTTGAATTCAACTAGTTAAATCATTAAGTGTTTAACTTTAATCAAAATTCACGGGTCATTTGTTGTTTGTATACTAGTTAGTTGAACAGTTAGAGTTTGCGCAAAGATCTATCATCTAGTATCAGCCTGAAGTTGGCTGCAGTTGTACGGGCCAACAGATGAAGCTACTGACACAAATTGTTCACTGGCGTGAACAAATACCATATAAAATATATTGGAACACTATTTCGAAATCGGTTCAGGACATGTGGGTCGAAATATTTTTTTTTTCGGCAAAAATAAAAAATGAAAACTTTCTAAAGTTAAATAACTATTTAATATTGCAATGAAAAATATAAAATTAGTTTTTTTTCATAAACTGAGTACTTCAGCAAAGACAATAAGTAATTTTCAAAGAAAATCTATGGATAAATGCTAAAGATATTACATTTTATGTAAAAGTATTCAAATTAAAGATTTTTACAATATTTATCCCATACATTTGTTGTTCGCACGCTATATGTCGCAAATATAAAGACAATTCAATGAAATTTAAAGCACTGGCTTGTATTAATTCAAGGACAAAAGTTTTTTATTTTGGACAAAACCTGTTCATGGTTATACCTAGCGGACATATAACGGTTTGCCCGAAAAAATTGGTTTTTATGCTGGCTAGCACGCATCAGGTTTCAAATTTTAAGGTACTCCGACAAAATTCGGCACACTGACTTATGTATGTCGACTCCAGGATAAGTCCTTTTAATATTGGTTATAATTGACCCATGTTTAGGCCTAGTGCCCTCATAAAATATATATATTAATATATTTGGTTAAACTGCACTTTATGTAGCGTTCTCCAAATAAAAATTAGGTGGTCTCCTCCAGAATTAAAAAAATCAGTTTTTTTTTTTATTTTCAGTTTAGGGGACCGAACTAGTTCGAACTAATATGTCAATAAATGCAAATAATCTAAATGAACTAGAATGCCCAACTCTAGAGAAAATCCCTAAGGCCGACCGAAGGCCGGTCACGCAGAAAAACTTTCCACAGCGAAGCCGGGCTTTGGACTGACTGGAGAATAAAAAAACTAAAGCCAACGATAGCAACTAAAAATTCATATTTTCATGTGAAATTCATTATTTGAACAGTGAATTTTACAATAATAACCAAAAAAGAAAAACACTTAAAAAACTTACTCCCCATTTTTGTACTTAAAATATACTTAAAATATCTCTATCGTATCATGGATCATAAAAATAATAGCATTTTTGAAATCTTGAGGAAGTTTGCTTTTATTTGAGTACTCACACTTATATGTTTCTTCGCATACCGGGTTTTGGATGCTGGGGGACCCGGCCCCAAAAACAGAAGATAGGAAATAATTTTCTTTTTTTAATTATAAAGGTGGTCATATTTTTTTTTATGGAACGCCCCATAAAATACAGTTCTGCCAGATATTTTGATTAAATTTGGCACACTGACTTAGAAGGAGTTGGTCCATGGCTAGATCTGGCGCCCATAAAAGGGCCCCTATAAATTGGCTTTGCTAGCTCGCTTGATACAGTTCGCAAATTTAAAGAATTTTTTGATGAAATTTAATACATTGCATCATATCGGACCAAGATTGAAGCCTATTAGTAGAATCGGTCCATGCTTAGACCAAATGCCAATATAAGGCCCAAAAAGTAGTAGGTACAAAAATGTTGACACCTGTTGAAACTGAGCTTAGATGCCTATTCGTTTTCAAGGTTTAGACTATACTTAAAAACGAAAACATGTCAAGTTTCACATTGAAAAGTTAAAAATTCGAAAAATTTAAAAGTTTAAAATTCGAAAAATTAAAAATCTTACTTGGAACTTGGAAGAATTTGTTTTTCATTATTTTACTTGTTTGCTCATACATAGTTTTTAACTTTTTAATCCAAAGCAGTAAAAAACGTAGTCATACATACACTCACTAAAAAAGTAATTTCTATATCGCTGTTTGGTGAAAAGTTGTATGATGGGTTCAAGTTAAACCAAAACTTCCACATTTATATGTGGGATTCACACAATCGTGTCACCTTTAATCATATTTTGGAGTTAAACATGATAATATGAGATGTTTTGCAGTACATTTTTCGGACTACAAAACACATAAAATCAGCATATTTTAATTATAATCTCGTACTCAAACACAATAATAACGCTATCAACTAAGTGTGAATGCAAATTTTAAGCAGAAGAAGATGTTAACAAAAAACATAACAAATTTAATAATTAAGTTAAATAAACTAGATTTTTGGAAAACTCAGTTAAAATGTGTTTTTACTAAATGATGTATTTGACGTACCAAGAGCTACTTAACTATTATTCCGGAGAAATTTAAATACAGAAACAATCCATAAAATGGAAACATCTTGCGTTACCGGGGGTAAAAAAACTTGCCATAGCAATAATACGAGTAAAATGGTTATTGCCAAAAATTAATTATTCTTGTTTCTGGCAAAAGAAAAAATACTTTTTTGGGAAATTTTGTTAAATTTTTTAAATTGTTTTTGCAAATGTTAGGGAACAGGATTGGAAACGTTTAACGTAAACATCTGAATTTTATGTGTGAACAAATTTGTTTAGATTTTACATAAAAGTGTATTTCGATATGGTTTTTGCGCAATGGAATTGGGTTTTGAGAACAGCATTTGCAAAATGGTGTAATTTCGAGGTATACCTAGTTGATGTCAGCTCCCCAATAATGGGATACAAACATCAAAAACTTATAAGGAATTGGCGTAAGTTTTTGAGTTACTTTTCAAACAGCATCTCCGAGTCGGAAAGGCATTTTAAAAATTGTAAAGGCAAACATTTTATGAACATTTTATAAATTTTGCGAAATTTAATTATCTAGAGTGAATTCTTACTACGGACTTAATTAATAAAATGCAAAAAAGTTAATACATTGCGCTTTGTGACAACTAAAGTGCTGTATGAATTCCGCCAAAACGAACATCAAATAAAAGATTTTAATGAGCTTAATAGCAAAATCGAAAAGGCATCAAAAAATTATGAGGATTTTGAATTTTATGGAGCAAACAAAATTTCCATAACCTCAAAGTGCAACCTTATATAAAATTTTCAGTTTTACGAATTTAAAAGTATTTAATATGATTTCCTGCTGATAAGTAACCCTAAATTAGTGTTTTCGAAAATAACCGTGGTTTTCTTTTCAACTTCTAATATATTAGAAACAATTTTTTTGGAGTGTATTTTCGAATTTTTTTGGTATTGTAATATATATTTTGAAATATGATAAATTCAAGGAGATCTATAAATCTATTTAGCTTTTAATAAATCTAAGCAAAAACTTTAATTTCAATATTTTTAATTTCCTTAAATTTACAAAACGACATAATTTTTGCGCCGCTAGAGATAATTTATTAACGCGAATGGATTTAGCATGCTCAAACATCGGCTCACATCAACAAAAAACGTTATTTATGTCACACAAAAAGAAAAATATTGTAAATATTTCACCTCAAAATATCGAAAATTTTTGAAGTTTGCCATATGCAAAATATTTTTTTTTTAAGTTAACCGATTTTTAAATTTTTTTTGCTAAAATATCGTGCTTTTTCCCAATTTTTTGCAATTGTCATTTTCTAAAATTGCCAAATAATTTTTAAAATTTTGTGTGTTTTATTAAAAATTATC
The DNA here is from genome assembly GCA_021234595.1 of Delia radicum. Taxonomy (NCBI): domain Eukaryota; kingdom Metazoa; phylum Arthropoda; class Insecta; order Diptera; family Anthomyiidae; genus Delia; species Delia radicum. Next base: position 62,449,147 of record CM037853.1, read on the forward strand.
CATTATTTACGTGTTGAGTGACAACGAAGTAAATTTTTGGATATTTTTAACTTCCATAGTTCAATCGGTCAGATTTTCAAATATTTTATACAATTAACTAAGTGTTAGCAGAGGAATACATTTTAATATATTCTCATTAACATACCAATCAAAAATATAAAAGATTAGCTTTCTTATATGCTTAAGTAATTTTTTTAAATAAAGTCCCATCGAAAAAGGTCAAAAATAGATTTATTCAAATAATTACTTAGCAACTCTGCATAGCAACTTTTCACAACTTTTTTATTGACGATTGTAGTCCGGATGTTGAGTTATTTTACTATTTTTAAACCATTTAATTGTCTTTATTCAGTAAACAAAATATAGCCTTTAAAAGTAGTGGGTCGAAAAGGAAACACTGTCAATATTTATTAAAATCATACTTGGGATTTTAGCATTGAGGCATTGTTTTTTTTTATATAAATGTCAATGCTTTGGCATTAGCATTGATATGGAAAAATCAATGCCTCAATGCTTTTCCCCCATGTATGAGTAAAATATAAAATCTTAAAACTTTTCATTAAAAATTACTTAACAAAAATTCATACAGATGTTTTTCTTTAATATTTTCTTGTTTTCTACAATCCTTTTTCATTATTTTCCTTCTTACATTTTATGTAAATTAATTATTTGTAATTTGTATTCATACACCGCTTTCATTAATTTTATTTTTACTTCTGTTTTTTTTTCGAGTTTTGTTGTTTGTTGTTTTGCATAGTGGTGTGGTGTTGTTTTGTGTTGTTGTTTCGTCACTTTTGTTATGCAAATAACACCGAACTACTATGGCTTTATTTACTTCCGTTTTTATTATAGAATAAAAACAGAACAACTATAAACAACACCAACAAAAAAAATGTACAAGAAAATAAAGTACGAGTAATAAACAAAGACTATGAAAATTTGATTGCCTACTTTTAGGTGCTGCATAAAATTTATAATTCTAAAGATTTTAAAGACCAACTTCCATTAAAATTAATGATTTCCTTTAAAGATTTTATATTCATACATTTATATTTATATATTTTATTTTTGTGTTGCATTAGAGATTTGACTGATAAATTTCTAATCAATTTATTGTATTTTTTTTTTTTTTTTGAACATTTTTGTACATTTTTAAGAAATTTTTCATATTTTTTGAAGGATTACGGGAACTCTAAGATGGAGTTTTATCCGAAAAATTAGGATATGACAAATAAAATTTTTTATTTTTTCTTGTATCATATTTTTGCAAAACCGTAGAATTCACTACTCAAAAGTTCCATTCTACTAAAAAAAATTATTCGTGGATAAATTTATTACAAATTAAGTAAATAATTTGATGACCTGAAATGTAAAAATTGAGAATTATCCAAACTAAAGTTCAGTAAAACCATGGGTGTAAAATTCAGAATTTTTATTTTAAGGCCATCAAAGTGACCGTTAAACAAACAATTATTGTATTGAATAAAATGTGAAAAAAAATTGTCAAATACTTATATAAAATTAAAAAAAAATAAAAAAATTTTTGCTTTTAAAGCCATAGAACAGTAATCTGTCGTTTTTGGCTATTTCACAATTTTTTGGATTTTTAATTTTCGAGCGCTCGTTTAAATTTTTGTTAAATTTTATATGTTTAAAAAATATTGACTTTTTTGTTTTTAAAGTGTTTTCCAACATTTTACACTTTTGATTTCATCCTATATTTTTAATTACAATTTTATTGCAGAATTTAAGATTTGTTTTTGTTAGATTTTCTGGCATTTATTTCTGTTTGCCTCCGAAACTTCTATAAATGTAAAATTCTTAGAAATTTTTACCGATTTTTGTTACAAAAATTATTTAAATTTGTGTAAACTGGATTTTTGCTAGAAAAAAACACGTAAAATAAGGTTTAATTCAAGCAATATTTAAAGCACATTAAATTTTTGGCATTTCAATGCTTATTGGGAAGGATCACCATACAACACTATTCCATTCTTACTGTATATTAAAAATGGTTAAATATTAAAATTTAAGTTGAAATGTATGTTTTAAGTGCATTAGTTTGAATTGATGGCATACATTATAGAAACATTTTATGCAGTGTTGAACTGATAAGTAAGTCTTCTTTTAAAATATGTAAAAAAAAATATTAGAAATTGTTTAAAATATTGAACACCAAGTTAAAAAAAAAAAACTAAAACAAATATACTATGCACTTTATTTAAAAATACTACATTTAGGGCATTCACAAGGTGTACTATAGTGTTGTATTTGTCGTATGTGCTAATATTATACAACAGTTGTAAAAATGTTGTTGGTATTCTTCGTGCATATATATTTTACGACAATACAACTTGAGCATGTATGTTTTTCTAGTATAGTATAGTATGTAGATGTTTAGTGTCAGCTGTTTTTTTTACTATTTAATCAGCTGTTTTTGTCTTTTTATTATTCCGTTTTGAAGAATTTTGTTGCCCTTCTGTAACATTTAAAAAAAATAAATTTGTCTGTTGCAATAAAAAAATTAAATTTGTCAAATTAACAAAATGGAAGCAAAAGGAACTATTTCGGTAAGTTTTTGTACAAAAATATACAAAAAAAAAGAAAAATAACTTAAATGCTGTTTCAGATAAAGCCGAAGCGGGTATTGAAAAAAAGTTAAATTCTTATTTGTTTTTACCATAAGTACATCGGATGCATATTCGGATGCAACCCGTAATAATTTTAAATTTTTCTAGTTTTATTGGCATTTTTAATATTTTTTTCCGACGTTTCGATTTTGACGTTTTTAGTACTTAAGAATTAGAAAATACAACATGCTGCTCACATATCGCACACCTAGTACAAAAGTGACTCAACTCAAAATTTTTAATTTTTCAGAAATCGAAAAAAATTATTTGCAACTTTATACAAATTGAAACACAAAGAAAGACATAACTGTTTTTTAGCAACAGGTGACAGCAACAAAATATACTGATATTTTTTATAGATAACAAGTTTATTATGCATAGTTTAGGCATATAAAACCGAAAAATTAAAATTTTGAGTTCAGTCACTTTTGAACTGGGTGTGCGATATGTACTATTTTTTTTCATTTATGACTTTAAGGCACCATGTGAATTCCCTAATTGAACTTTAAGTTTTTATGTAAAAATAACTGTTAAAAAATAATTTAATGCTTTTTGGAAAATATTACAATTGCTTTCTTTTTAACTAACAAAAAATTTATAAAAAACTGATAATCAATGGCAAAATCATTTACAGGTAGACTTATAAGAACACACGTTCTCTTCATTGAAAAAAAAATGTAAAAATAAACATACCCCAAAATATCAAACAACTCAAAACAAAATTAAATTTATTTTGAAATCTAATCAATTTGTTTATTATTTGAGATATTTTTGTAATTTACTTTCAATAAGTTCCGATGTTGTTATAAATTATTTTATCCATGAATGCGGCATTCTTTGTGGCAAAAATAAATTTTTTTTAAGGTTTCTGTTTATTACTTATCGTTTGAATTTCTTTTCAAATATTGCTTTTTTTCTTTGAAATATAAAATAAAATTTATTTTTAACAAATACTTTGATGCTTTGTTTTTTCTTTGCAACTCAGGGGTGTGTGAAAAATTTTAATTTATATAAACTCTCCCTAATAAGTCAACCGTTAGAGTTATGCCATGTGATAATCTAAGTACTTTTTTTTTAAATAAAAAAAATGCTTTTGAAAATATGACTTTTTTTCAAAATTTGATTCCCGGTCTACGTTTTTGAATCATATTTATTTGTGGTATAAAGTTATAAAAATGTAACCATGTGGCGTGGCTTTTTTTGTCACGTTCATAAACATAAAATTTTGTTCCAAAATTTATAGTTTTAGACACATGCTGGGTGTACTGTGCATATGCAAATACGTTTTACTTTACACTATTAATAATTTTTGAAGTGAATTCATTTAAAATGTGTTAAAAAATACAATAAAATTAGATACAAAGGTTAATATGACCGACAAAATGCCATTTTCAGGACACATTTTTAATTTTTGAGTTTAAAAAATCATTACATTAAAAAAAGTCATGACAATTACACAAAATAACATCTTAATCAAATGTTTTACTTTTAAATTTTAAAAAATTAAAACCAAAAGTTTAGTTTTCGATCTTTTATCATAAATTATGATGTGAATAATTTTGCTCACATCATAAAATCTTAAAAAGAAAACAAAAATATTAGCTAGGTTGATACTAGTATTTCTATTTGGCTAAAGATCTCATCAGAACCCACAGTTTTAGAAAAGCTTGAGGTGCCAAAATTGGCAGAGCTTTAACAAAAAACCTATTAATCGTAAATTGTGCTCTATTCTTGTCTTCTTAGTAATCAAACACGTGGCTAGGGTCTTTTCCTAACAAGCATCATGTCATTACTAAACTTTCAAGACCAAAAATGTTCTATTTATATAAAATAAATTTAGTTTTTACTCTGGCTAAAGTAATATTTTTTACATTTTTATTAGTTTTTTGTTTTTATATATATCGAGATTATTTTTATGTTATTTCTATTTCGATTTGGCTAAAGATCTCTTCAGAACCCAAAGTTTTAGAAAAGCTAGAGCTTCCAAAATAGGCAGAGCTTTAACAAAAAACCTACTACATAAGTATCAATTTTGCTCCATTCTTGTCTTCTTAGTAATCAAACACGTGGTTAGGGTCTTTGCCTAAGAAGCATCATGATGTTACTAAACTTTGAATTGAAATTGTTCTATTTATATAAAAAAAATTTAGTTTTTACTCTGGCTCAAGTAATATTTTTTACAGATTAATTCGTTTTTTCTGTTTTCATATAAATCGAGATTATTTTTATGTTATTTTTAATTTATAACGAGCTTCAAACCTCCGTATATTTATAAAAACATAGTAAATCAAACATACGAGGGCGGATCAATAAGTCGATATTCCCTCGTAGTTATATGAAATGCAACAATGCTCCTATCAAGTACCACCTGTTAATAGACTACTGTAAATTTTGAGGAAGTTCCGTCATTTACTTTGCGTTTAACAGCTGTTCAAAACATACAACCTAGTGGATTTTTTTAAAAATGCAAAAAAGCGAATTTCGAGTGCTCATTAACGAAGATTTAAAAAAACGACCCCATATGGCCAAGAAAAAAGTTTCTTTTCATCAAGATATTGCACGAGTGCAGTCTCAATGGCAAAATTCCATGAATTGGGCTACGAATTGGTACCTCATCCGCCATATTCTCCGGATTTAGCCCCCAGTGACAATTTCCTATTTCCAAACCTAAAGAAATGGCTCGGTGGAAAGAGATTCAGCTCCAACGATGAAATTATTGATCAAACTAATGCCTATTTTATGGACCTCGAAAAATCTTATTTTTTGGAAGTAATACCAAGATTGGACGAACGTTGGACTAAGTGTATTGAGCTAAAAGGAGATTATATTGAAAAATATTTTTTTTGCAGAAAAAACTGTTCCATTCAAAAAGTCACGAACTTATTGATCCGACCTCGTATTAGCTAGGTAGTATTTTGATCTGGCTAAAGATATCATAATTTTCTTGTGATAAAGAAAAACTTATTTTGGAAAGGTCAAAAAAAAATCAAGGTAAAAAATTAAGATTTTGAAATTCCTAGTTAAATATTTCTTAAACTATAATAGCTACTATGGCACTTAAAGCATTTGTTTTTTTCTATATCTCGTAAGCTAGAGTACAATACGTCTAAAATTAGACAAATCGGTCCACATTTGTAAAAGTTCCGCATTATAGGTTTAGATCTTTTTCCACGAGCCGTTACATTTGTAGCAAATTTCATAAACTCTATTCGGTTTGAGGTTGGAAAATTATTATTTCGTAAACCAGAGTAGTAGTAAAGTTGTCCGTATATCAATTTCTATATTTTCACAAATTTGTTTTACCTGGTTGCTTTTTAAAGATTTTATAAAAAATTAAATAATGTGCAATAAATTTCCAAAGAATTTTCGCCTAGTTTGTGCAACATCTGTTTCTTATCCTTGGCTTGAACGTATTTATGTATAAATATATTTTTAAAAATATTTTAAAAATCTTCAATAAACTCATACCACAATTCCTTATACAAACCACAACAATGCTGAATGTGTGTGTGTGTGTGAGTGTTTGTGTGTATTATGCATACAAATGCATGCAGTAAATAAAATTGCTGTAGCATTGAAAATGCCCATATAAGTATGCAATGAAAAACTATAGGAAAGTGTTTAAAAAATAATATTTTCTTTCATTTCATATTAGGATTATGCAGAAATATTTTATTTAACAAATATGTATGTTTAAGAAAAAAAAAATTTTATATAAAATTAATTTTAAAACAGAGAGTTCTAATTTTCAATAGCGATTTTAAAATATTTTAATTATGTCTTCAAAATCAATACTAAAGTACATCCATCTCTTACAAAAGCTTTAACCAGAGAGCTTTAATTTTGCTAACCATAGTTATTTGTTTTAAGTTCCTGTTTTCTATTATTTTAACTTTAATCTCCTTTATTATGCTTTATAAACATAATTCGAATTGTAATGCTTTTGTAATTATGTTGTGTTATAAATTATCTGGTGCTGACATAAATACCAACAATAAGCCAAATTATATATTAGTATAATGATTTATGATAATCACAAAACAATGATTTATCATCATTTATAAGAATTATATACCTTAGAGATGTCCTCCTGAGATATGTTTATATATTATTGTAGTACATATATATATAGTACATACAAATAAATTCATATTCACCTTTAATTTAGCTTAGTAATTTGGTAAGTATTTAGGTATTTAATTACACAGTGCTACAAAATTTACAACTAAAATCAAAAACATTAATCGTAAATATTTTAGCCACGCTGTTTTTAATGGCGATCCCTAATTTTTACTTATGTAACAGCTTTTTGGCAAAATTGCATTAAAGTTTTGCATGTTTTCACGCAGTTTTTTAATCATACAATTTTTAACATAGAATATTTTTTCTTAGTTTTTTATGTTAAATACCCTCAATATTCGCTTATCAAAGTTGGTTAATAAATGTACAGCATTAACAAGTAAATCCTTTGTTTTTCTCAGTTTTTACAATATTTTACTATTTTGCAACAATTTATCATCGTATACAAATAACTTTAGAAATTACGTATATCAAACTTCAACCAACAAAGTTAATGCTTGCGAAAGTTATTTTAACAAAAACTTTCATTACAGTGAATATCTAAAAAATATTTTCCAATTTTATTTTAAAAATGTTCACATATTTGCATTATTTTTAAAATAAAATAATATTTAATTTTATTTATATACTAAAAAAATTACGAATTTTGTCACATACTAAAACCATAGGTATTATTGAGCTGTTTATAGATAAAAACCAAATATTACAGATGGTACTTATAGTTGCTAACCGCGGACTTCTTAGTGTATTTTAAATTTTTTTTACAAAGTAGAGCTTAAAAGTTTGACAATGCTGAGCATATTATGGGAAAAAACAATTGCAAAATTTTTATACATTAATTTTGGTCCACCACAGCATCATTTTGTTTTAAACAAGTAATTTTTTGTATTACTTGTTTAAAGTTGACAGATGTTTATGGATATTTTATAAATATATTTCCAAAAATATGTTCGGTATTACCAAACTTTTGAGCGTACAAAAATTCAAAAAATATGAATAGCAAACTATAAGTATTCTCGAATTTTTTATATTTCCCATAATCAACTTGATAATACTCATCGATTGAGCACTATTGCGTAAAAATTGTCGGGACACCCTAATGTGTATAAAAAAGTTGTATGCGGGTACTTTTTTGAAAACCGCAAAAAAAAGGTTTCTTAATATTTTAATGGTTTTTATATAATTATATATATTTGTATCAGTTTTAATATAAACTGATAGAATTAGATACAAAACCAATGCAATCTAATATAATTCTATCGGGCCATAATTCGGAAAAAATATTACTGAACATTTATCTAATTGCATCAGATTAGATCTAAACTTGTACAAACGATACACTTATATAGGCCCTTATTTCGGATGAAATTTAATAAGATTACATATACCGTCGCTTATAAATTGATATGACTACATAAAGTTCCTTATCAATTTTTTTGTTTAATCGGAGAGATACACTCACAAAATTTTTTCCGTAAAGACTACTGAATATACACATTAAATTAATGAAAAATAAGTTAAAAAAGGACTACTTACTTTTCGTTTAAAACAATTGTATTTTTTAGTTTATTTTCAACTGTTGAAAAATGAATTCACAAAATCTATAAAAACAAAAGATTTTTTTCGTTTATTTCAATACTCAATATAATATAACAACTTTTAGTTTTAAAAAGACAAATTTAACTGAATATTTTTTTTTTGTTTATTTTTTTTTTTTTTTTTTTTGTTGAATAACAGATAGAACGTTAAAAAATATATTTCTTTGTTAATTTAACTGTATATTCCATTGAAGCAACTTTACCGATTAAACTTTTAAATAACTGTTGATTTTTTATGGAAAAGTTCTTGTGAGTGTATTTTTTCGAAGAACAGGGGTATCTTTGAGGTCAAATAAGAAAGATTTTGGCCCATATAATTATATGGCTTTAATTTTTTTTTTTTCAAAAAGGGAATACTTTAGCGCTAAGAAGTCGTGATTCTTCTGAGTAAACTCCTACAAACTTATGTATCATTTATTCAGATTGAACCAGTAGTTTAGACATAATCAATTTTTGTGAGCTAGATTGGTAGTTTTGTCCACTCTGCGAATGTCGCTAAAGGTCTTATGTGCATTTACCATAAAAAACTAAAAAATATTTTAAAACATGCAAAGCTTTTATGCAATTTCGCAAAATATCTGGCGCATAAGTGAGAAATCTGGCTACACCATTAAAATCAGCGTGACCAAAATATTTACAATCAGTGGTCTGTGCTATTGTTTTATTTTTCGAGTAGCGCAGTGTTATTTTTATTTCTAACTACAATATTATGTTTGACCTTAGTTGAACATACTTGTTATCTCTTTTGAATAATATTTCAAAAATCATAACTTTTTACAACAAAACTTAACAAAATCTCTTAAACACGTAGTTACAGATATGCTTTTATCAATCTGTATGTTACATTTAATCTGTGCTAACATTTCCTCAAAAGTTGTACATTTCATAGTTTTGTAATTCTTACAATACGATAATTTGCTAAATTAATATTTAATCACGTTGTATTTCTATGCTCTAACCCACTACCATCAAACACAAACCCAAAAGAGCACATACAGAAAAAGTTTTTTCTTTTGCCCAGAGGTTGCATTATTATGTTCAGTTGGTTATTATAATATTTTCCAAAGGTTTGTTACAAATAACGACAGAGTACCAAGAAATAGTTTTATCTCTTTCGTGCCTGAATTTCAATGGATAAGATTTGTTGATACAGAGATCAATGCAAGCGAGTATTTTTTTTTTTTTTTTTATCTTGTTTCTTTTTAGCACCACCCAACACTATTTTTGGCAGCTCAGCTATTTTCGTGTAGTGTTACTGTTAAACATGTTCAGTTTGGTCTATAATTTAACCAGAAATCGTCTTACAAAAGCACAACGATTGCAGATTATTGAATTTTATTATCAAAATGCATGCTCGGTTAAGAAAGTGCATAGTGCACTTCTTCCACTTTATAGTCAGTTTGGGCTACCTTCTGAGGCGGCTATTCGGAATCTTGTGACTAAATGTCGCACCAAATTTACATTATTTTAGATTAAACCACCAACACGCAAACTTAGAGTGCGGACAGAGGAAAATATCGAAGCTGTATCAGCCAGTGTTGTTGATGACCGTGAATTATCGATTTAGCGCCGTTCGCAGCAATTGGGACTCTGTTACTCCACTACGCGGAAAATTTTGCGGAAGGATTTTGATGTAAAACCTTATAAAATACAGCTGGTGCAAGAATTGAAGCCACACGACCAACCACAACGGCTAACTTATGGTGAAAGGGCGCTGGCAAAGTTGGATGAATTTCCACTTTTTATCGGAAAATTGTGTTCAGCGACGAAGGTTATTTGTGGTTGAATGGATACGTGAACAAGCAAAATTGCCGTATTTGGTGTGAAGAGCAGACAGTAGCATTTCAAGAACTGCCAATGCATTCCGAAAAATGCACTGTTTGGTGTTGATTATGGGCCGGTGGCATCATTGGACCGTACTTTTTCAGAGACGACGAAGGCAGCGCCACTGTGAGCGCTAATGTTTTACTAATTTATTTTGCTAAAAAAAATTTGTGCTGCTAAGCACATTAATAGTGTATCTGTTTTTCATACATAAAACAAAATTGTGGATTAAAACAACTTAAATTTTGTGTTGTCACCGACTTGTGAAAGTAATTATCTATTGATTAAATTAAAGACAAAATAGCCCAGACAGAAAAATAAAATCGGCACAGTGTTGGCAAAGCGTCGGCTACGGTCGGTTATGCGTTGGCAGATCGTGGGATTAACAATCTAAACAGTAGTGTCCTGTTACCCGCTTGATAATAGTATCCAACCGTTGGTTTGAGCAAACTTGCCACCGTTGCCATAACGTTGTTAATTCGAAAAGTTTGGTGCTTTTGAAATAGCTTAAATAAAATTAAATAAATTTTGAGAAATGTGTATAATAAAACACATTTAAAAATCAGCAATACAGTTCGGTCTTACCCAGCAAAATTTTTTGGAACTAATTACCTCTGAACCAGTTCTAGAACAACTTCTTTTACCACCGGTTACATGGAACCGGTTCTAGAACAGGTTCCTGGTAGTCGAAATGTAAGGTTGCACTATTCCAGAACCAGTTCTATAACTGGTTCTAGAACCGGTTCTAAAGCAACCTGTTCTTGTTTGGAGGTAAAGAACCTATTGTAAATAGGACCAACTCCATATAAAAAGAACCAGTTACAGAACAGAAATTAGAACCTGTTATAATGCAGTATAAGCTGTTCTGCAACCAGTTATTTGGATTTTACTATTTTACTGGGTAGTCTTATACTAATCTTACCTAACCTATACTAATAATATTGGTAAAACCAATATTGGTAAAAATAATATTGGCAGAGAAGTTTGCGGATGGTACTGGTAAAACACATGTTTTGCAAACAAAAAAGTGTTTTAATATCCAAACATTATTTGTTTCTTTGGTAATTTTTAACTCGGTGGGTTTTACAAAAACAGCATTATTTTGCCAGTAAATTTAATAAATATTAAATGCGAATTTGTAAACTATATGTTTAGAATGATTAAACAGTTCAACAAAATCAGAAAAATTTGATACATTGGAATGCAGATCACGAATATGTCATTGGAATTTTAAAGTTAGCTATAATTAAAGAAATATTTGCAAAGAACTGTTTTAAGAAAATTTATATTTTTTGATAAACTTTTTGCCAAAAATGTACAAAATTGGAAACAAACTTACTACTCTTTTACGACATTCAAATAATATGAACTACTATATCAATTAATGTAATTTGTTACACGTTTCGAAAAGTGTGATAGTTTTAAATATGCATGTATTTAAAGTTAAAATTTCTCATTTTTCCCGAGTTTGTTAATAAAAAATCTATTTTATGTACCTGTAGAAAACATCACTGGTTACTTAATTTATGAAAAAATCGCTTTCTTTATTTTTAAGTTTAAGCAAAATATACCTTAAACTACACAAATTTGCGATATATGTATGCCTTAAATATTTATATGGGGTCTGTGACAAATCCTAATTAATAAAATTCAGATAAAAACATTAAAGTAGGCTCAACACATGTTCTCTAATCAATACGAACGAAGTTTGAGTGAATTGAAGTGCGTTTTCCTAAAAAATAATGATTTCTTTGAATGTTTTACTTCGACCAGAACTAAAAACAAGTGTTGTGGCGATTTTTTTCGACTTTTTTAATGCAGAAATAACACGAAACAATTTGTTAGCGATTTTCATTACTCTGTTTGGCGAAAACTGGCAAAATAAGTCTGACAACGCTGGTTGTATATTAGCGCGTCCCGAATTTGGCTTTTTTTCAAATTTAAAAATGCTTGCCCCCCAAATGATGGGGATTTAGGACCCTTTTACGAGAAAAATAACAAAAAAATTTTTGGACAAAAAACCAGATGGCTACCGGATCCTAAAGATTGCAATCCTAGTTCATTTAAAAAAAAAATATTTTTGATTTTAAAAAAATTGACGCCAAAAGTTGCGTAATACAGAGTACATTCCGGGAAAAATATTAAAAAAATTTCCGTAGAGCAATTTTGGTGCAGCGTTGCATCTTAAAGATGGAAAGTGAGTATATGTTTTTTTTTCTTTCTTTCTTTCAAGCTAAATTAATCACAAAAGCTGCGCAAACTAGAGGATATTAGTTAAAACTATTTCAAAAAATGTGATAGAGCTTTTCTGGTCCAGCGAACAGTGGAACGAGATGTACTTTTTTGTAAAATTTTCTTTTTTTCACATTTCAATCTTAAAGATGCAACGCTGCACAAAAATTGCTCTACGGAAATTTTATTAATATTTTTCCCTGAATGTACTCTGTATTGCGCAACTTTTGGCGTCAATTTTTTTAAAATCAAAAATATTTTTTTTTTCAAAATGCACTAGGATTGCAATCTTTAGGATCCGGTAGCCATCTGGTTTTTTGTTCAAAATTTTTTTTGCTATTTTTCCCGTAAAAGGCTCCTAAATCCCCATCATATGGGGATATGTATATGTCATATTTTGTTTCATTTCTAGAATTATCTAAGCCATTTCTAGAATTATCTAAGCCATTTGTCTTCCTTTAAAAGATGCCATCATTTGGGCAACCGTTGATATAAGTTGTTGAAAGATAATTTTGTTTATCTTATATATAAATTTTGCTACATATTATCTGATATTATATTAATTCATGTCGTCAGTGCGGGAATCTAAACATTTTTATATTGTGTAACTTATTGTAAATTATTTTTAAAATAATGAGAAAAAATGTTTAGGATTTTCATCAAATAATTACCTAAAGTATAATTTTTCTACAAATTTGTTGAGTTTTTTTCAGTCTACTAATATTCAGCAAAAATTTTGTTAACTTTTAGCAAGGATTTTTTAATTCATCATCAAGTAAGTATTAGCAAAACTTTAGCTGCATCTACTAATTTTGTTGCTAAAAGTTAGCTTGCTGATTTTTAGAGATTTTTAATATTAATATCATGTATACTTTTCGAGTTAAAGGAGAATATATTTTATTTTTTCTGGCAAGTGGGTGCAAAGAGTAAATACTTTATAGAGAAACTGTGCTAATCACGGGTCTTTGGATTATAAGCTAACTCACTCACAACTCTCACTAAGAGGAAAATGCAGTAAAACTATATTTGTAAAAACGTGCCCAAATAAAGTCGAGTCGAGCGAGGCAGTTATGGATTGAAAATTTTAAACGAGTTTTCTACAAAATCGTATTTTTTGAGTTATGTCAGTCTTTCAGTAAATAAGCGACATGGTAACACTAAAATCAGTAGTTCAACAAAAAGTACAACAACAAATACATTTTAAAAAAAAGTCAGTAATTTTTAAATATTGGAATTGTATTTTCCAATGAATAACACTATGTTTCAATATTTTTCATAAATATATTTTTAATACATTTACTTTTGAAAGTCACTCTTTTTGCATTTTCGAAAAATTTTGACAAATTTTGAGGTTAAGCTACTGTCCTAAAAATTTTTGAACTGCAAATTTACAAATCTACTTTATAAAATCCATGTTCAGTTATAACGGTATTTTCATTGCATTAAGCACAGGCACCCCAAACGTACATGCATGTTTTGTGTTACCATATGGGTTAACGAAGCCTACCATTTTGGAAATGTTATGAAAGTTTTCTCATTTCTTATTGACATTTGAAGACAACAACTAATGTGAGTTTGACATTGGTACGATATACTTTTTCATGTAGTTGCCATAGAAAGGGCCATATATAAAACAGGCTATTTCTTTATACTTTTCCCGACCTGTTCTCCATAAAACTCTAATTGCGCTAAAAACTTATTTTTCATAACACATTCTTATTTGTGTGTGCTCAATTAGTTGCTTTAGTTTTTTACATTTTACTAATTGACCATTTCAATTAAACAAATAGTTAATTATAATTTATCGATTTTATTTAAATGCATAATCCCTTAATCTTGTCACTGAAATATGTAAAAAAAAATATATTTTATTTACATTTAAATATTAAAATTAGGAACGTAAATAAAAAATTCATTAACAATTTAAAGGATTATTACAATTAAACAAAAGCACGATTAAAATTAAAAATAAAACAAAAACAAATAATTTTTTTTTATGCGATAAAACCAAATGTCATGCATGTTAATTAACATTTAAAGTAGCGGTAGAACCCAAAAAAAAAAATCTAAACAGCACTACTGTTTTTTTCTTTTTTCACTAAGATTGTAATTTTACGATAAAAATTAATTATATTTGAAGAAACTATATGGATAGATTGATAAGTTATGACCTATATTGTGAACAAAATCAATTTAAAAAGACAGAAGAAATCCACTAAGACGTATGATTAATATATATATATAAGTTCATATCAAGTATACGCACTGGGGGTTAATTCATTTTTATTACATATTTTGAAAACCATTGTTATTTATTATTATTGGTGGCTGAGTTAGTGTTAAATGCGTCATATGAATACACATTAAATTGAATTTTCTTATGTGTTTTTTTTTTATTATTATTATTATTATTCCTTTTATTTCTTTAATGAAGCCGTACAGCTGCCAATCAATTATAACGATTCACAATTCATTTAATTGTCATAAAGTAACGCCTGTATCTATCTCTCTTTTGCCACAAATACTACGAGTATAACACACATTCAAATATAGTTTATGTTAACTACACACATACATGAATACTGATTTATGAGTAGTGGTAGTGGTTGTTCGATATCCGGCACACAACAAATACACTTATACAAATGCATTAAATGAAACGAATTAAAATAATTAAAATGCGCAAATTATAATAAAAAAAATAAAACTGTAGCAAAAATGGCAATCACGAAAACTATAATGATAAAATCAACATTTATTTCAGACAAATAATAATATGACGTACAATTGTATAATTGTATGTGAAAAAAAAAATTAAATTAAAAATTTTTATTCATTTTAAGAATGTACGAATACAATGAGACCTTAATAAGAGCACATAATAATTTATAATTCCTTTTATAAGTGGGTTAACAATATTATGCTTGAATTAAGGACAGGCAAAAGGATCAAAAATATTTATTAATTATAAAATATTGTTTCTGAAAATTTTAAATTCGGGATTTAAGCATAATGTTGTTTCCAGTGTAGAAAAACATTACCAAATATAGCAGCGGTTCCTACCTACCTTTTTGATTCACGGACCCCTTGACATACTTCCGAGGGACAAGAAAAATTAATTCGTTATATTTGAGGTTCGTATTTTTTTAATGTCCACAAAAGATTAAAACAATTTTACTAACATTTTAAACATTGTGAAATTATTCCATTTTATTGCATAAATAGACAATTGAGAATGAATTTTTCTATAAGAAAATTTTGCAAAAACTTTGTTTAAATAATTCCAAAAAATTTCAATTTGAGCCATACAATTCTTTTTGTCTTTTTTAGTTTTTGAATACTTTTTTTGATGAGCCACGTTTATACAAATATTTTATTTTTTAAAAATACGTTCTTATCGTACTTTTTTGAGCTCAGTGGGTCAGTTTTCTAACATTTTAACAACAAAATTCGGAAGTTAAATTGTCAGTTTACTATAAAAATTTTACAATGTAACTACCAAATATTGTCGTTAAAATGTTAAATTAAATAACAACAAAAAAAAAACATTTAAAATTCAAAAATAAAAACACACAGCGAAAAATTTAGTTATTAGCCAACTGAAATTCGGTTACTACGACTCAAAATCGATTATTAAGAATTTCAGTCAGCTGACAAAACTTAACAGTAGTTTTCACAACAAAGTTCGGTTAATTCAACCCAAAATATACAGAAATCGAATGTAAATATGGTTGTTCTAATTAAATTTATAAGTTTTTACACTCAAAAAAATAAGTTAGTAGAAAAGTCAGTAAAACATCTTGTAAATCAGGTATACTATTTTTCAGCAAATTTTTTGCTAAAATTATGTTTTAAACTAAAATTTTAGTTATACTTAGTCAGCACTTAACTGTTTGAACTAATGTTTTACTAATATTTTACTAATGTTTTACTAATTTATTTTGTTAAAAAAAAAATGTGCTGATTAGCACATCAATAGTGTGAACGACAACCAAATTAAAAGTTATACGTAGAATGAATTAAAGTGAAGTAGTGACCAGGAAAATTATACTAAAAAGTACAACTCTAGTAAGACACTTAAAAAAAATCAACCATGGAAGATTTTGTATCAGTTTTTCATACATAAAACAAAATTGTGGATTGAAACAATTTCACTTTTGCGTTTTTATCGGCTTGTGAAAGTAATTGTCTATTAATTAAATAAAAGGCAAAATAAAATATATAAATTTAAAAACGATTAAACGTGTATTTGAGTCAAATTGAGTTGATAACAAATATACAGCAGGTAGACAGACTAAAGCAAAAGACATACATCTTAAGTAAATTTGTATGTGTCCTTTTTCTTATTGCGAAAAAGGGTTGCATATGCTACATTTTGTTATTTTTTCGTTTCGTTTCTTTAAAAGATAGCATCATTTAGACAACCAATGATGTAAGTAGTTGAAAGATAAATTATTTTCAAAAGAATCACAAATATATGTTTTATGATTTTCAGCAAAATATATTAACTAAAGTAAAAATTTTCTACAAATTTTTTGAGTTTTTTCAGTCTACTAATATTCAGCAAAAATTTTATTAATGTTTAGCAAGGGTTTTTTAATTTCTAATCCACTAAGTTTTAGCAAAACTTTTGCTGAATCTACTAATTTTGTTGCTAAAAATCAGCTCGCTGATTTTCAGCAAAAGATTTTGCTGACATTAGCAATTTTTTTGCAAGCACACTCCTGACTATAATTTTGCTGAGTCAGCATTAAATATACTTTCCAATTCGGTTGGCAATTTATTTCTCTGTGTGTATAAATAGCATACTAACTGAAAACATTTTTAATAGAATAAATTATAAAAGCAATTAGCGAGCGGTTCTTAATACTTATGGTGTACAATTATTGACAGCACCTACTTATTGTAAGTGGTGGGCAACTTTAGGCGAGAATATAATTATCAAACCAATGGAGTCCAACAAAATTTTTCAATTATTCAATTGAAAATTTAATAATTACAATTCCCGAGTAAAAACGTTAATATATGTTATATATAATATTCGTTAATCATATGTTATTTAATAAAATAAAATAAAAACATTTAGTTTTATATAGCTTAAGATGATCATATATAAATTTATATTGGATTTTGGTTTTCAAAATTTTTTGATATGGTCTCATACATAGATATGGCATATGTTAATACACTCAAAAGGAAATGAGTTAGTAGAAAATTTAGTAAAACGTCTTGTAAATCAAGTATACTATTTCTCAGTAAATGTTTTGCTGAAATATTGTTTTCAACTAAAACTTTAGTTATACTTATTCAGCACTTATTTGTCTTCAACTAATGTTTTACAAATAGTTTTCTAATGTTTTATTAATATATTTTGCTAAAAAAAAATTGTGCTGATAAGCACATTAATTGTGTGGACGAAAAACAGATTGAAAGATATACGCATAATCAAGTATATCCGCTGCATGTCAAGATGTAGTTGAGACAAGAAAACTAATACTTACTCATGTAAGACATGTAAAAAAATCAACCATGGAAGATTTTTGTATCTGTTTTTAATATAAAAAAACATATGTGGATTAAAGAACTTTAATTTTGTGTGGTCACCGGCTTGCCAAAGTAATTGTCTATTAATTAAATTTAAAATAAAATAAAATAGTTAAATTTAATAAACATTAAATGTGTATTTGTAAGCTAAATCTTTAACGTGATTATTAATGTAGTGTAGTGAAATTGCAAACAAATATACGTTCAGGTAGACAGACTATAGCGAAAGACAATGACACATCGCAGGTAATTTTTTATGTTTGCTTTTTCTTATAGACAACCATTTATGTAAGTAGTTAAAAGATAATTTTGTTTATCTTATATAAAATTATTTTTATATATTTTAAGATATTAATTTAAATCATGTCGACAATGTTGGAGTATGAACATTTTTATATATTGTAACGTATTGTAAATTAAATTAAAATTAAATGTTACAGATTTTCAGCAAATAAATTATCCTAAATATAATTTTTTAAATATTTTTGAGTTTTTTTTTTTTGCAGTCTAGTGATATTAAGTAAACATGTTATTAACTCTTAGCGACGATTTTTTAATTTTTAATCAACCAAGTGACTCTTACTTAGATTTAGAGAAATCGCTTTTTAAAGACAATATCAATCAGGCTTAAAAAAAAACTAAAAATTCTGAGAAAGCCACACATTATAATGAAGCCTTATTTTTATAAAAAAAATCTTATTTTGCATACAAAAAATATGATTTAATATGAAAAATTTAAATCATATGAAAATGAAAAAGTGCGGTATTTTGCATTCCCTGCTGGTAAACGTTTCGTTGTTGGAATCCGTAAAAATAACGCTATTTTCTTTTATTTAGGTAACGGGCTATTTACGGTATTTTAAGGATAACGGCTTTTCAGTTATTTCGGTAACGGTTTTTAGCGGTAATTGTATTTTAGTTATTTCGGTAACGTTATTTTAGGGGTAACGTCATTTTAGTTCGTCAGGTTGTGAGGACGACTTTAACTAAAAGTTGATATCTAATATTTGGTGTGAGAGTAACATTAGGGAAATGTGTTACTAATAATTTGCATTGGGTATAAATGTTTTGCTAGCAAATTCGAATCTACCTCTGAAGAGGCTAGAACACACCCCAGCCAAGAGCACGGCCGGCTTCATAGGTATCCCTGCAAGGTAATATCAATGCACACCGTTATTTTTAGCACCATTATGCCTGAGTTCTAATGCCTGACTAGTTTATGATCAAACTTTTATATCTATTTACAGCGATTTTTTATTTAGATCTTGTCAGATTATTTCGTTGACGGTATTTTAGCGATAACGATATTTTATTAAAAATAAGTTAGAGCTTGTCGTTTATTTAAAAGGATAAAAGTATGTAGACTCAGTACAAGTTCAGATCATGAAATTATGAAAGTTTAAGCTATATTTTATTACAGATTTCTTTGGATATTTTTGTTATTTGATTATTTTATTATTTATTTTTTAAATATTAGCTACTTTTTGACTTTTTCTTTAAAAATTAAGCCTATTTTAAACTTCTTCTTTTAAAAAGGAAATTTTTTTTGGCAATAGGTATTTAGTAGATTTTTTTTTTGAGTTGTAAATTGAATATTATATTTTGTTGGTTTATCAAAAAAGTATTTTGATAAACAGAGTTGAATTTGAAGCCTAAAAAAAATGTTTCTATTGCACCTATTTAGTTCTGAGATTGTAGGTAGTTGGTAGCGTGGTGGCTTATCAGTGCGGGGGTCGTGGGTTCGATTCCCGCCAGAGGCACTGGTCTGGTCAAAGGCCATAGTAGCTAGTGCTCGGTTAGGGTAATAGGATATAATTTGTAATTATATGATTATTAACTAATAAAAAAAAAAAAAAAATTCGAGATTTTAGTGACACAGTTTGCTCAACTTATCTAAAAATCGGAAAAATGTATGTTATTTTTTTTTTTATTATAAAAAAGTTGCAGATGTTTTACTCTCGACCCAGAGAGTTTTCGATTTGAACAGTTCTCTGCAAATATGCAGTAAAATTATAATTTTGTTTTCTAATAAGGACCAATGTGTCGTATGAGTAATATATGTATGTGTCGTATGAGTAATATAATGTTTAAATTTTGATTGAATATTTGCGATGGATAGTATTTAACGAATATTTTATCTAAAGAAAAGAAAAATATCTGAACTTAATTATATAAATAAAACAACAATTGGCCGAATTTTAGATTTTTAGTTTCAGTTTAATTAGAATTCAATATATTAAAATATTGAAACTTTTTGTTGTCATAATGGATACGCCATTTAAAATTTTTAATTTCTGATTCCTGAATCGAGTACCTCATACCAAAATTAAAGCAAGCTAATCCACAGTGCGGCTATCAACATGCTTTCCAGTATTGACAAAATAGATTAGTCTAATTAAGTTTTTAAACAGAAAAACAAAATTTCTGTAGCAAAATAAAGCTCAGCTCTGTTTAAAGGACAATTTGTTTTGCTCTTGTTGTACGATATTATAATATTTTACTGTATTCCCCAATAGAATTCAATTAAAATTCTTCCAAAATAACTTATATTTTTACAACAGACTCACAAATTGAAATATTCTTAAAACACAGGTGTCCTCAATGGTAGATAAATTCGACTTAAATGTGCGCGCAGAGAAAAGATATTGTTGCAATATGATTGCGGCCACAGAACTATATTTCCTAAAGCCATAAATGGTTGCTTTAATTAAATTATTACTGTATCAATAATATTTCTAAAATAATATAGTTGCTTTAATCATGTTATAGTAAAAATCTATCCTTTTTCTGTTATCATGTTATTATCTTGTCTATAATCATAATATAGTATTTGTTATCATATTTCTCCCTCTAACTACAGCCATATTATAGTTGCACCAACTATAAGATGATCAGTCTGTTTCTAATGAGCGTGTTCGCTCTTTTAGTGTCATTCTTGTTTAAGATTTTGTCAAAAGAAGTTGTGAGAAGCAGTCAGTTCGAAAAAATTAAACAATATTAAACCAAAATACATAAAAATATAAAAACAACGCTGTGGTGTTAATTGTAATGGTGACATTTTTAGTGGAATACGGGCAAATTATGTAGTCTGGGATCCTAGGCAAATATTAATTTAACATGCACCCCTTTAAATGAAGTTATTGTTTATTATACATAAAAGTGTTATAAATTAAGTAAAAAGTTATAAAAAGTGACTTATTTTTAAATTTGTTGTACTCAAGCAAAATAAATTGTAACCAAAAAAAATGTTGAGTAATATGAAAGAAAAGTTTAAACAAAATACACGTGCTTTTAAATTTGTAGCTCGATATAATCAAAATATTTTTGCAATAACCATAGTATGGTAATAAATTATGATAAATTATGAAATTGTTTTCAATGATGATAATAGAATAACTAGAAAATAATATAGTTGCAAATAGTATGATTGTTACAAACATGTTATGATCATTATAAATGTATTGTGAAATTGTATTCCTAACAATATTTTATTGCGTACTTATGATGTAATCACATGTTTCCATTATTTTATTTATTATTATAAAACAAAGATTTGTGCTGAAAAAGAAAAAGTTAAGTATTGCTTTTTTTAGACACTAAAATAAAAAATTTATGTTAACATCGCATAGCGGCAATATAATGATTTATGTTACTCCTTAATAACAAAAATTTTATTCGTCAGCGCAAAGACAATTTTATTACCCAGGTAAAAATTATCCTATATGGATCCAGAAAGGTTCAATGTATGTTTTATATAATAAACATGCATACATATTCATATATGGATGAATAACTCTAAATACATGCTTCCATATGTCTCCATACATGTGCATTAACGAAATTTTATGTTGTATAAATACATCATCATACGTGTTCATGCATGTTCATGTGTAATCATTTTTTCAATTATTGTTACGATTATTGTAGAACTAGGTCTAAAAGTTATATGATGCGAATTTGAGAAAAATATGATTGAATATGGCGCCCCTTGTACAAAGCTCCCGATTTAAAAAAAAAAATGTCATAAACAGTTTTAATAAATGACAATATCATATTAGATTTTGGACTTGTTGGGATATACATATGTTGTTTTAAAAAATTGTAATACAACAAACACACATACTACATATAATGATATGCAAAGTATATTGATATGTAAAAATTGTTGCTTGTTTTTTATCTTATAATCAGGTTTACCAAATCGGACAGTTTTACACTAAGCATGCTTTAATTATAAAAGGTTTGCTACATAAATATAGTTCGGCGTAAATGACACATTTTCATACTAAAATATTTTTATTTGAAAGTTTTTTAAAAATTTTGAATATTTTGCTTTGTTCTTTAAAGAACATTGATCGTAATTCAATTTAAAGTATAATATTTATATGTTTATAAAATACAATTTTGATAGAAAAAATTTAATTCGCCGCTACAAATATAGCACATTGTGGTGTTTTCGTTCAAATCCGATTCGGTGCTATAAAAGCCTTTATAAAAGTTTTTTTTTAATTTTTTTTTTATTGAATCTTCACTAAAATTATGTGAACTAACAATAAGTATTCAAATCTTAAAACTACAAAATAAAAGTAATATTAAGTCCGGCCAGTGCCAGACAAAATTTTGTATTCTCGTAAATTATACACTGCTACAAAAACCTGCATGAAAAATGTATTTTAAGAAGAATAACGTGCCATTGCGTTAAAAAAGCTTAATGCAGTGAAATCATACGTACAGAAGGCTTTTACAACTATAATTATAAATTCGAGAATGGTCCCAAATTAGCCGAACTGTCTAGCTCCTTAAAATAGCAATCAACAGCTTACTTCACTTCTTAATTTTTGGAAAATCTTTTGAAGCATCGCCAAAAACCATGTTGCGCACAGCTTTATAATCTAAAAATATGCGATGTCTAGCACTTTTTGAAACGCCTATCATTTTAGACAGCTCATGCACCTTCAGGCGAGGATCATCCAATGTGGATTTTCTTTACCGTTTCTGGACTGGACACCTCAATTGGTCAACCACTACGGTATTCGTCTTGACAGCTCGTACGACCTCGTTTAAACTCCGCCACCCAATAGTTTATGCACTGACAAGAACTTTTCCATAAAAGCTCAACGGTTATTTTAAAAGTTAATTTGTAAAGTTGTTTCAATGGAATATGCAGTTAAATTATAAAAGAAATATATTTTTCACTTTCTGTCTGTTATTCAATAAACAATAAAACGGACTTTCGGTAATAGTTAAAATATTCAATTAAAATTTTCTATTTAAAACAAAAGTTTTTTATATTATATTGAGTATTGAAATAAGCGAAAACAATCTATTGTTTTTGCCAATTTTGTCAATTAATTTTTTAACAGTTGAAAATAAACTACAAAATACAATTGTTTTAAACGAAATTAAGTAGTCATTTTTTTCACTGATTTGCAATTAATAAAATGTATATATTCAGTAGTCTTTACGGAAAAAATATGGTGAGTGTAGTCGTAAACAAAGCAGCATACTCTCCCAGGGTAGAATCTAGCTTGACTCTAATATTGGCTGGACCTTTCAAATGGAAGTATTGAATTACATAACGGTAACCAATTTTTTAAATGTTTACAAATTCACTGAACCCGTTTATGTTTTATGAATCCAAAAGTAACGTGGCGCCTCAAAACTTAAAACATATGTTTCATAAGGTTGCCACTTTTCACCAAAGTATTTTTTTTTTTTTTCAAACTACTGCCGCCAGGCTTATTTGGGGACAGCATTCGTAGTGTAAGTGTATTAACATCGATAAATTCCAACAAAAACTATATATCTTGTGGATATTAAATAGAAAACAGACAGAATTGGAAAAAACTAAGGTGGTTCAAAAGTTCGGGAACTAAAATTTCTCATTTAGCTGTAATCTTCGATAGTTAAAGCCACCTTGCGGCGATAGCAACAAAATAAAGACAATTTTGATAACCAATACATGAACATGAAATTTTTTCTATATATATAGATTTTGAAATAAAATCGCCGAAAATCCATGTTTTTTGGCACAAACTGGACGAAATATGCACTCAAATCAAATAAACAGAAAGTTTTTTTATAACAGATTAATTTTTACCCAAAGTTTGTATCACTTTCGCCTGTTTTTTTTTTAAAATTTTCCTAAAATGACGATTAATTATAAAACACTTAACAACAACAACTTTTTATGTTACATCAATCGAAAATTAACACACATCTGATCAATACTTTAAGAAATAATTAGTCAACAAAATTGACGTTATAGCTACCTATCAAAACTTTGGTAATTGGTGCGATAAAGTAATGCATTACCTTGTAATGTATACTCCTTACCTGTATCATTATTTTCCGATAATGGGTTGCATAATGAATTACTTTGTAATGAATACTCCTTACATTCAGCATTATTTTGAAACATAGAGTAATGAATTACCACTAGTTGGTTCCGTAATGTTTTACATTGTAATGTATACTCCGTACTTTCAACATTATTTTGAAACATAAAGTAATGAGTAATGAGACATTGTAATTATTTATCATTGCCTTTTTTTATTATTTCAAACCATAAAATATTGACTTACCGATCATTAATTACATAATGCATGTAATATAAACGTAAAGTAATGTTTAAAATATTTTTATAAAATCTTTATTTAGACACATTACTTTTTTGATTTCTTGTAAGCATCAGGGTAAGTTATATATTTTTAACATCACAAACTAAAACTCGAAGCACAACAATTCATTTACATTTTAAGCAACCCATTATTATATGTGACGATAGCTTAGTAGCTAGAGTTCTCGCCTAACAACCAGAGACCTCAGGTTCGAATCTCAGCGCGAACACGTTATTTATTTAATTAAAAAACAATATTTGTAATAATTTTTAGACACTTTACTTTTCCAAACCCGGTAACAATAAAAGTAACCAGTTACTTTACCGCCTACTAGGTAATGAGTCCACCCATTACTTTTAGGCTCATTGCCTGTAAAATTCATCAGTGAAGTAAGGTTTATTGTAATGCATGGATCCCTATGGCAATACATTACTTTACCCATTATTTGGAAATGTGTGGTTTTGCTGGGTATGAACACGCTGTACTAATTTTTACGGAATCTGTAGATAAATTTCGTACGTATTTGTCTGTCGTTTAAGCAATTTTCAAAAAAGTAAATTACAAGACATATTTGATTTAAAGGAAAAGTAAGAGGATCGACTTTTAAGTGTTTTATCATTTATTTAAAATTACGTCTTCAATTTAAACTTTAAACTATTTTGGGTGTACTAAAAATAAGCACTTTTTAATTTTAGTGTTACTATTTGATTTCAATGTGACTTTCTATTAATCGTGCCAAATTTTGCACCACAATTGTTTACTATACTTTTCCGGTAAAACCCTATTTTTTATAAAATTTTTAAATTTCTTTATTTCCAAATCGATCCATGACTTTGTATTTTTAATATCCCAAAATTACGTTAAATTTAAAACTGGTGCTGTTAAAAAAAATTATATCATTGAAAGTAATTTTAAAAACCACGAAAAGTCATCTAACAATTTATCCAAACAATTGTTTTCCATACTTTAGCCAAATCTAACCGCCCTTGAGGACACCCGTTTTAAAACCATCACCATCGCAATACCATTCGCACTGATGATGCCTGAAAAGTTTCTTTTAATCTATAATAGTTTAGTAAGAACTGGAAAAAGACATTCAAAGAATATTAATAAAGAATAATAACGTTCGAGACTATGAAGCTAAACTGAAAATTATTTCTAATTGTTGGAAAATATTAAAAGAAAAGATAAAAAAGTAAAGCAAACGTATAAAATCAACAAATTTAAAGTCATATTAAGTACAACAGTTGATTTTGTATGTATGTCTTAAAAGGATATTTAAGATTATAATTGTCTAAGTATTGGTAAAACTTTATGAAAAATGTTAATAAAACTTCTATGTACATGAGGCTTCCCATGCCAACAGCCCCGCTATAGGAAAAATTATATCATATCAATGTCAAACTTATGGTATTTTATTCTTCTGCAAGAGAAAGACAAACAAATGTTTTTAATTTTTCCTAAAGGTGGGCGAAGTAGGCATGGTTAAATATTGAAAAATTTCTCATTTTTAGTATATTATTTATAATAATTTAACTGAATTTGGAAAACACTAGAAAATTGACTTTTTTTTTTTTTTTTTTTTTTTTTTAAAAAAAGAGAAGCAACAGTCAGGAAATTCTTCCTATTAATTAATGTGTTGCTTTCTTTGGAAAGGGGATAGTGGAGAGATGAAAGGTGGTGAAAGATGTGGAGAGATAGTGGAGAGATGAAAGGTGATGAAAGATGAAGGGCTTCAAACACTGTAATTGCGCGAATAGATAAGTCTTAGAACAGTTGTTGCTCGCCACCTGATGTAGAGTCGGCGAATTTATTGAAGCTTTTTGTTTCATAGCACTGATTCATTATTTTACTTCGGTATGGTTAAGTGCTATGGGAACACCGAAGGTGGTCGCAGCGATACATATAAGTGAGAGAAAACTCATACATATTATTTTTCTTAATTGATGTTGTCGTCACCGGGAATCGAACCCGGGACCATCTGTGTAATAGTCCAACGCGCTAACCATTACACCACAGCGCCCAAAATATGATAATAATAAAATAATAAAAAAAAAAAATTGTATGTCGAACTTATATTGATTTTTATGTAAAAGAAATTTCAATTTATCTAAAAATTGGCAAAAATGTTTTTTAGATAAGATGCTTTTTATTGATTTTTTTGGGATTAGTTTTGTTTATCTTAAATATTCTAATATTTGTATGTTAAACAAACCTGTATAGCTGACCAGGCAAACGTTGTTTTGCCTTCAAATTTTAATTGTAATTAATTCTTTAAATCAATAAATTTCTTTTACGCAAATAAATAATTAAAAAAATAAATTCACATTAGTAAATCATTTTAAAATTTGTAATTTCATGGGAAGCCCAACACATCTTTGTCCTTCTATCGCCTTTATTTGCTGAAGTATATAAAATGAATAGCTGAAAACAACTGCCATAACAACTGCGACGTCACCTTTTACCGGTGCATTAAAGCGCCGCTCATGCTCACCAGCCGCTGTCTGGTCAGCTCTTATCACAACCGTAAATTCATCTGTCGGCATCTGGTCTAGGGCTGTTTTGAATAGACGGATGAGGCTGTTGTGTTCGTGTAACATAGCTTGAAGATTAACATAGGTTTTTTGTAAATATT
Source organism: Delia radicum (assembly GCA_021234595.1). Lineage (NCBI taxonomy): Eukaryota > Metazoa > Arthropoda > Insecta > Diptera > Anthomyiidae > Delia > Delia radicum. The sequence goes on from CM037853.1 coordinate 62,476,310, forward strand.
AACATAGGTTTTTTGTAAATATCTTCGGAACTACATAACCGATTTAAGAGTTTGATATCTCATATATATCAATTTTTGATATAATTTGGACTACAACCTTTCTAATGAAACAGGTTTGGGCCAAATCGGTTGGATAGTTTTAGAGTCTATAGAGGACAAACATACAAACATTGTATTTTATACATATAGATTAATATTAATTTTGTATATGAGCTAAATAATCACTTTGTATGGGAGCTGCCACGCCCACTGGTATGATTCCGCCCAATTTTCCCATGACTATTCATAATATAATCAACGTGCACAAATTTGTAAGACTCTGGCTATTATAGAACTGTAGATATATGATATTAAATATTTACTTTGTACGGGAGCTGACACGCCCACTGGTCCGATCCCGCCCATTTTTCCCATGACTATTCACATTAACAAATAATCAACGTGCACAAATTTCTAAGGCTATGGCTATTATAGTACTGTAGATATATGATATTAAATATTTACTTTGTATGGGAGCTGAAACTCCCACTGGTCCGATCCCGCCCATTTTTTTCCTGACTATTCAAATCAGTAACATATGGGATACTGCAATGTTTCAAAACTCTTGCTATCACAATAGTCAAGATATATGATGTTATTCAATTTATGTGGGAGGGGCCACGCCTACTTGAAATATATATAGCCGAAAACCTAATTTGGACTATAACCTTTCAAATGAAACCGGTTTGGGCCAAATCGGTTGGATAGTTTTAGAGTCTATAGAGGACAAACATACAAACATTGTATTTTATATATATAGATATATAGATTAAAGCCTTCATACGCAATGTAGTTTTAACATACAAATATTGAAATGTTTATGATAGTTTGTTTCCTAACTATATTGTACAAAATTTTCATTTCTCGCATTCTATAAGAAATCCTCAAATAATATTCCCCCGCATTCATACTGGCTTTTTTGATCGCTCATTTAATGTAAGATTAATACGATTGTAGAATGCTTTACCTAGAGACTTGAAGTGTTTTTCATATTCGCCTCTGGTCTTTAGGCGAAAGCTTGAAGAACATGCCAAAACTCATAACTTAATTTAATCTTTTTCGCTCAAAACTCGTTCATTTTAAATATTCAATTAAATTACACTACTCGACCAATTGCACTATTTTGCAGAACCTCTCTTTGAAATTTATATCTTTTAATAGACTTAGGTACGCTGAATCCGAAACTGTCAAATTTTATTTTCTCATTTTCAGTTTTTAATATTTTCGTCTATAGTACACCATTTTTTCGTATAGTTTGCCTTACTTTTCGAAATTTTCCCGCAAAATCATGACATTTTTTTGGAATATATATACAAAATTATCTCTTAGCTCTAAGTATAATCATTTCGGTAGAATCAGATTTGGATTCAGCGTACATAATTCCATTAGAAAAGACGTGTTAAAAGCCGGTTTTTTTTTGGGCAGTCAAGTATTGTTATTATAAATAATTTACTAAAAATACATATACTTCGCTCAGTTCTTGAAAAATTTATAAAGTTATTTTTTTTTCGTTATAGGAGAAAAATTACTGTTAGTTTGACATTGCTACAAAATCCTATTTTTTTTTTTTTTTTTTTTTTTTTTGCGGAACAGTTTACCTGGAAAACCTCATATGTGTTTGCCTTGCTACTTAAATATAAACAGTGCTGTGCATAACAACAGAAACACTTTAATTATTAAAAAATTGTCTACTTTCATATACTGAAATTTATATAATTCCTCAATTTTAAAAAAATTTCTTTGACAATAATACAGCTTACGACATAATTATAAGTTCATCAATGAAATTTTATTTTTTTTAAAAAAACATTTGCAATATTTTAAAATTTTTGCTGCCACTTAAGTTGAACAATAATACCAGTCGATACCAAACCCATCTCGATCTATTTGCTGTAGTATTTGCTGCAGTTTTAATTTTTCGTTTTTTTTTTTCAGCGAACTAAATATAAGTTCAGTGCTGTTAAACTCAGTTTTTCGGCAAAAGACCTTGATCTTGAAAGCCAGATTAGAATGACTAAAAATAAAGCGAAAAAAAAAATTTTTTAAATTTGATTACTTTTTTCACATTGGCGTATTTACAACTTCATTGCATTTATTTTAAGTATAATTTTGCTGAGCAGCGTTCTTTTCTAGAAATATTAGTCGCAATTGATGCTTTTTAATACAAAAATCAATAAAATTTTGCAAAATTCAGTACTAAAAAGTTTTTTAATGGTAAAACCTTTTGAGTACCATATTTGAATTAAATTTAAATAAAGCCAGAAACAATGTCCTTCGTTGTGATTTTTAACCTACTCGATATATCTAACACAAACCTCTATCATAATCTTAACTGTATCATATGAATAATTTTTTTTTATTTATTTTTTTTTTTTTTAATTTAGGACCAGTTGAGAGTCTTAGAGTCATCGAAATGTGTGTACCAAAGTTCACTTGGCTAAGATAATTTTTGCTTTATCCAGACCTTTATTTTAAAGTCCACAAGCTCAGAAAGTCTGCTCGATTAAAAAAAAAATTATATTCTGGTTATTAAAAAAAAGTCATTTCTTTTTCACTTTCCGCAAATAGCAATGTCAGTTTTATTTATGCTAAGACCTTGCCTGCTATGCTTCTCCAAAAGAAAATACATTTTAAATTTCCACTCTTATGGATTGTCATCTGAGCCAAGTAAAATCTAAGGCACGTTTCTGAAAAGCCCTTTATTATTAATTTGAATTAACATTAAAAGAAAGCGCAAAATTTTAGATTAGGACCGATTTGCATCAAATAGGCAGCGTTGGATTCTTAAGTTATTATGTAAAGTATCATACCAGAGCTCAAATTGCTGTGCATTATTTCTTTATACTTTGAAAGCAGATATTTATAACATATATGGATCAAATCATAAAAACACTTTCAGCGCTAAATTTTCTAAATGTAGTTGGTTTTTTTTTTTATTAAAAACATCGATTTCCGACTTTTTGAATGAATTGTATATTTTGTTTAGAAAAAAACGCCACAAAAGAAAATTAAACTTAAAATTAATGGATTAAAGTTGTAAAATACGCGTGTGAGAAAAACGTAAATAAAACTTTTAATATTTTGCCGAAAAACTAAGTTTAATTAACATCACTGAACTTATATTTAATATTTAAAAATAATCAAAAATGCCGCAAAAACTGCAGCAAATAGATCGAAAGCGGTTTGGCGTCTACTGGTGTTATTGTTACCTCTATGCGGTAGCAAAAACTTTTAAATATTGCAATTATTTTGGAAAAATTTCCCAATTTTATGGGTGAACTTATAATTAGTTCTTCCACTGTATAAGTTAAATATAAATTTAAACAAATTTTAATGTCTTTGTTATTATGCTCTCCACTGTATGTATAATAGAATAAAGGAATTAAGAACAGCACATCTGAAGACATTCCTTTTCAAACATATTAATTTTGAGAAATGCTTTAAGAACAAAACTCTTGTGTATGTTAGAGCTTTGGAAAACTATAAATAGCTTACCTACAAGTAAAATCTTCTGCAGTGGCACCTAATGAAATGTAACTTTTTACCTTAGAGGGTTAAAAGTCAAGTTTTTATAATATAGATATAATTATGAAATCAATGCTTCAGGAAAAGTCGGTTAAGTTTAAAGTGAAATATAAACAATCAGGAAAAGTCGGTTAAGTTTAAAGTGAAATATAAACAATCAGGAAAAGTCGGTTAAGTTTAAAGTGAAATATAAAAAATTAAAAAAAAAATGTTGGGCTAGTTCCAAATACTTAGTTATTAGATAACTCAATTTATTGAAAAATATGACTCAATTATTATTATTTAAATTATTTCTAAAAAAAACGTTCAGATATTTTCCTATCGATACGGAAAGTTTTACCGTGTTACTCGGCTTTGTTTTGAAGAAAAGATTCGTCGAATATTGACAATCTTTAATATTCAATCAAACTTCAAATATTTTCCTATAAGTAATTAGAACATCAGTACGTATGATCAACATCATATGCATTTTACATTTTGTTTATCGATAGGTGACTTGTAGAATACTTTCCTTGCTAGTTTTAGTTACAAAGAATTCCTAAATACCTACACTCAGGGAACTTCTACTGTAAATATTTGTAGTTGTTCGAATAGTAATACAGTATCTTTATTTTTAAGGGAAAAAACAGTATTTGTAGAAAAAATTTAAGTTTTGACTACATTTGAAGATAATTTAAAAAAACAAACCACATCAAATGACTGTACTATGAATTTGCATTCATATTATCAGTTTTTTTTTTTTGTTTTTATTTAATTTTTTAATACATTCATTCATTTTTACTACATCTCTGGTTCATTACTCAACAGTATAAAACAAATGGCAATGTTAGTTGAATTTAATGAAATGTAAGCGAAACTTCATTTGTTTTTAACTACTTTCGCAGTGGTCTTTACCTACATAATATTCTTAGTGTACATGTTAGATATTAATATTGTTTTATAATCTTGGGAATTGTAAATTCTTTTTAAGAATTTAAAATTCTTTTTAAATTAAAAAGCAATGAAATTTGTATAACATATTCAAAGTAATTTGTTAAATAAGTTCGCGTATGTTAGCTAGGTTTGGTAAACAAATTTTTCCTATTAGTTCTAATTATGATATTTATGATTTACGGAGTATATATGAATTTAATAAGAAATTTATTTGTTATCATTTAAAATTTTTTAGTCCTGAAACATCCTTTGTCAATTCGAGCAAATTGAGAAGACCCCAAAAAAACATTTTAACCTTTTGCTGCAAGGAGCTGCAGATATAAATAAAGGATGTATATTTTGAAAGGACACGGAACACATATTTCTACGAAAAATCAAAAAGAACAAAAGTTTCGGATCACCAATAATTAAAAATAAGAAATATATATGAACTACTCCGAGGATAGTCCGGTTAACTCCAATTTTCAAAATGTTTGATTTTATGATGTAGAAACATTCGTTGTAATGTTAGTTATACATGTGCCAAATGACAGATTCCAATTGTTATCATCCTTGTTACCGCGAAAAATCAAAATTTAGTTCTATACACATTTAAAAAACGATTAAAAAATTTTTGAAATGAATTTGTTTAAAATTTGTTCAGAAGATAAAACGAACAACTGCAATAAAATGTTATATGGATGTTACTTTAATTAGCTATATTTAAGAAACGGTTTATCGGATTTTTATGATTAAAACTGCATCATGGGATAGCCACATGTATCATTTTTGATCTTCATAACTAAAAAGTAAAAATTTTATACACTTTTGCTAGCGACTAATTTTTCAAATGCTCACAATTAAACATTAATTATTTTGTACATAACGTTACCTCATCTATAGAATAGATTATACTAGAGTGGCACTAACAATCCTACCAGGTAACCAGTTCCAAACGTCACCTCCTTTCGGAGAGCCTCAGACATTTGCAGAGAACATGCTCTGAGGTCTCGGGTTCCAATTCACAAAACCTGCACGTATCCATAGAGGATCGTCCCATCTTGTACAATTGATACCTAAGGCCACAGTGTCCCGTGAGGTAACCCGTCACGGTCCTTAGTTCGCCCCTCGTCATAGACAAGAGTTTCCGCGACCTCTCCCCAGAGGGAGATATAAACAGCCTCGCCTGTCGCTGCCCAGGCTATCTGGCCCAATAGGCCCCAAACTCCGACTCCCTCCATCTTCTGAGCCTCTCTCTGACATACCCATTGGGTACGCCACAGAAGGGTTCAGGGCCAATGAATTGTCGACGAGCTCCGCAGTTGGCTAAACAGTCAGCCCGTTCGTTGCCCTCATGCCCCTCATGCCCAGGAACCCAGCCCAGTGTCAATGAGGTGTTAAGTCCTAGACGATTTAGAGAGTCGATAAATTCCTTAACCAGACCAGACGACACATCTTGAGCCCTCAAGGCACCAAGTGCCGCCTGGCTGTCAGATAGAATGTAGATCGTGGCCCCACGTGTCCTCCTCCGCAGACACTCTTCCACACAGATACAGATAGCGATGACTATAAAAAGAATTACTAAATTTTTGTGAAAAAATGTTGGACGCTTTTGTTACTAAGGCCTTTTCTATAGCGGCTAATCATTTTTTGACAATTTATGTGGCATAGGCTACCTACATACGTTTTATGTTCTAATCAGTGGCATATCCAACCCTCGATTTGGGGTGGCTAACAATTCTCCAAGATTTTTTGTAAATTTTTCAGATTTTTTGAATGGCTACGGGAAGTCTGGATGGATTTTTAACCGAAAAATTAGGAAACATAAAAATTTTTATTTTTTTGTCTCATATTTTTGCAAAACCGTGCGCTGTACTCAAGAGTTCCAGGCTTTAAAAAAAATTATTTGTGGATCAAATTATTACAAATTATTTACTTTTGATGATCTTAAATGTAAAAATTCAGAATTTTCCAAATTAAAACTTAAGTAAAAGTACGGGCGTAAAATTCGGAATTTTTCATTTTAAGGTCATCAAAGTGACCGTTAAACAAACACTTTTTATATCGAATAAAATCTGAAAAAAATTTGTCAAACTCATATAAAATTAAAAAAAAAAAATAGAATCCGGAAAATTTGTTCTTTTAAAACCAGAGAAAAGAAATTTTTTTTTTGTTTTTGGCTATTTTACAGTTTTGGATTTTCAATTCTCGAGCGCTCGTGTAAATTTTGGTTAAGATTTTCCGGCTTTAAAAATATTGATTTTTGTTGTTGTTTTTTAAGTGTTTTCCCAACCTTTTACACTTTTGGTTTCATCCTGTCTTTTTAAATACAATTTTTGTTGAAGAATTTACCATTTTTTTTGTTAAATTTGTTTTCATTTATTTCTGTTTCCCTAAAATTCTAAGAAGTTTTTTTACCAATTTTTGTTACACAAAATATCCTCTGTTTCAGCTCAATCACAAATATGTTGTTTCATGTTTTTGCCTGTGCGTCGTATTGAAAAATTAATGAGATATTTATCTTCTTTAGAACAACTAACGAATTCTGCCATTGATTTGTTATAGCATATTTTTGCATATTGCGATCTAGTTTTTGCATATTTCGATAAAAAATCTTAATTTCGAAAAAAAAAAAAATTATGAGTTTGATATAATTTTTATTAAAAATAAAAATTATGTTTTTTCGATATTTAAGTTCGAGGCCATACTCTATATTTCTTTATTAGGATATTGTCCTAACAAATAATCTATGGAGTTTTTGTTTTCAAATTTATTAGTGGACCACGTTCAGGAATGTGTTGATTGATCTATTTCGGAAATATTCTAGGTTCCCATCATCAGAACACGTTTTGAAAGAAGTGACAATCCCATGCGAAACATCAAACATTAATATAAACTAGTTTTTTCACTAAATGAGGACTTATATATGAGCTCGAAGTTAAAGATTATCACCATTGATCAAAAATAAATTGAAATCTTGTTTTGTTTACCCTCTAGATATATAATACACCCTTTTTGTTTTTTTCCTTTTTTTCTGCTTTTTATTTTCACACTTGTTTTGTTTAAAAACAAGATGTGAAGGGTGTTTACTCACCGTACTTTGTCTTTTATACAAGTTTGTTATAATTTTTATTAAAAATAAAAATAAAAAAAACAAAAAGCGTGTATTATATATCTGCACATAACAAACAAGTTTACAATATTTTTGATCAATGGTGATAATCTTTAACTTCCAGCTAATATATAAGTTCTCATTTAGTGAGAAAACTAGTTTATATTAATGTTTTGCATGGGATTGTCACTTCTTTCAAAACGAGTTCTGATGATGGGAACATAGAAAATTTCCGAAATAGATCTATCAACACATTCCTGAAAGGGTCAAATAATAAATTTGAAAACAAAAAACTCTATAGATTATTTGTTACGATAATATCCTAATAAAGAAATATAGAGTATGGCCTCGGACTTGAATAATTTTCATTAAAAAAAATTCTATTTTTGAGCAAATTTTTGTGGTTTTTAGAAAAAAAGCACCTAACTGCTAATGTTAACATTACTGGGAACGAATTCGGAATCAAAAGATGCATTGGGAATTTTAATATCAACAATACATACAAAAGTCTCAAACCAAACATACGGGTACCATGCAATGTAAAATCTAATAGGAAAACAATCAACTAGAATGTGCTGTGTTTAAATATTAGTATACATGCCGGACCCCCACTTCGTTCCAAGTACTGGTAACTTAAGCAGTTGTACTGGCACCCCTGCCAAATAAAATGCTTTAATATTTAAATCTGTAGGCTAAAACTGTAAGTAAAGAAGAAAATAAATCATGTTGTTTGGGTAATCAATTAACATTACCTATTTTCTTTGGTTGTTTGATATACGAGGGCGGATCAATAAGTCCGTGACTCTTTAAATGAAACACATTTTTTTGCAAAAGAAAAATTATTTTTCAACATTATCTTCTTTTAGCTTAATACACTTAGTCCAGCGTTTCTCCAATTTTTGGAAAGGAAGGTCCATAAAATAGGCATTTCTTGGCCATAAATTACTCTTCGATCGGCTAACACCATATCGTGGATTTTTTCGACATTTTCGGATGTATTGACCTCAATTGGTAGTCCAGAACGTTCAGCGTCATTTGTACTTGTGGGACCACAACGAAAGTCAGTAAACCACTTTTCTACCATTGAAATCGATGGTGCAGAGTCCCCATAGTATTTATCATGCTTTTTCTTGGTTTGATTGACGGTTTTTTTTCGCAAAAAATAATGTTTAATGAGCACTCGAAATTCACTTTTTCCATATTTAAAAAAATCCACGAGATTGTATGTTTTGAACAGCTGTTAAACGCAAAGTAACTGACAGAACGTGCTCAAAATTTGACAGTAGTCTATTAGCAGGTTGTACTTGATGGGAGCAGTGTTTCATTTCATATAACTACTAGGGAAGTTCGGAGAGTCACGGACTTATTGATCCGCCCGCTATATACCTAATCAAACCTTGAGAAACCCAAGGTTTGATGATGACCTAGTCGCTTAGGTCGAAAGTGCGGCACTCCCTCTAGCGCTGATCCACACAAGATTTTTTTCATCTTTTCTTACTTCTATTAACAATTAGTGTTTTCTATTTGTAATAGTAAAATTTTAATTAAGATCTCAGGCCTGACAATTCAAATTGAAATGCAATCCCATTTATTTCAAATACATTCTTTCATATATTATTAATGACCTAAAATACCGATTTAGCGGTACATTAGTAATAAAATTCCTTATATGTTTATAACAATTTAAGAACTACAATTTAAATTCAAATGTATATAAAACGTGATTCTCTTCATGGCAAAAGTACTAAAAACCAACATATTACAATGTATAAAAACAAATATTTATATGGCTATAAACGTAATTTATGCGTAAATACGAGTAGTATATGTAAGCCACAATAACAAAAATATTATGTAGTATCCGAGCACAAACTTTCAGATGAAATAATTGAAAATATTTTGTACGAAATTAAGAAATGAGAACAAACAAACTTGTATAAAGTGTGCCAAAATTACAATGCAGTAGTAGGAATTATTACATTACTCCGCAAAAAATAAACATTTTTTTAAAATAAATTTATGTCCTCTTACATATGAAAATGAAGTCAAAAAAAAGCTCCATCAAATTGTCATTAGAAATTAACGAACCCTTAAGACAAATAAACATTCATAAATGTAAAAATTGTTACAAATGAGGTAGATTCGGTCAAAATTTCAAACGATAAATTTTTATAAAATTGCTAAATTTTTATTTTACCAATTTATGTGACAATACAAATTAAGACAATCGAATATTTCGACTTTAATTCCATGTTCCATTCCATTTCAGTGCTCTAAATTAAATTAAATATTTAATTAAAACCACCCAGTGTGGAAACGGTATTGACTTGTTATGATTTTTTTTTTACCAGTAATCACACCAGGTGGTGGTGTCATTACTTAAATACAAGTAATAATGACTTACTAATTAATAACTAGTTAATTTTCCAATTATTTCAATACAAAATATAATACGTAATTACAAACTAAAGGGTCCGCCATCTAACGTTTTTTTTCAACTAGTGCTTATTTCGTGAATGGTAACACTTAGCTCATGTCTGATTTGACAGATAATTAGTTTTATTCTTCCGCTGAACGAATATGGTCCGTATGTTCCTTATCTTGTGGAAAAAGTGAAAGAAATTTGCATCCTCATCGATAAACCAAATCGTGAAAAGCCAAAAACAGTGCGTACACCCGAGAATATTGCTGCTGTGGCAGAAAGTGTGCGTGAAGCGCCATCAACATCAATTCACCGTCGTTCAACAATTGAACATTTCGGAGACATCATTGAGACGAATTTTGCATAAAGACCTTGGTATGACGCCATACAAAGTCTAATTGGTTCAGGAGTTCAAAAAAAAAAAGTTATTTGGCGGACCCTTTATAAAGAGTATAGTATTTTTGTCGTCATCTTAAATATTTTAGATCTATTTTTAGACTCATTATTTTTTCACTCCTACTAAGTACATATATAATTACTTATTTTTAATTTTTTAATAAGCTGGAAAGTAATGACTTCGGATCTTGGGTGACCATATACTGGACGACCTCTCGGTAATATCACGTGTGGGATTCGGTGATCTCATACGTTATCTTAACCGAACGGGGTGGGTCTAGTACTCCGGATACTAGTTCCTTACGGGTAGTGTGGCCTCTTCAAAACAGAGTCGCTTTTTGACTCTTGTTGATGCTCACGAGTAGCGTGAGCTGCCACTTAAACCAACCAACCAAACCAACCAATGATATTTTGTGCAATCAAGTGATCTATATTTTTATCTATCAAGCACATCCTGTCGAGATAGCTCAGATGGAGGGAGATAGCTCAGATGTATCTATCAAGCATAAGATGTCGAGATAGCTCAGGGTAATAGTCAGATTAGTCAACCCCAAAATTTGATTTGAAAATTTTTGAAAAATGTACTTATAACAAACATATTTTTGTAAAAGAATTATATTTTTTTTAATTAATATAGAAAAATGTGTGCAGAATTTAAGAAGATTTCCATTGATCAAAATCTTAATTCAAAAATTTTTTAATGCTGGTTTTAGTGTAACAAATTTTTAAATAGTAAAAAACTAACAACTCTAACCCATTTTTAGAACCAAAACATTATAATTTCATCACGAAGAAAAAAATAATGAAACGTTAAAATTTTCATTTAAAACTTGCGAAAAAACTTAGTTGTAACAAATTGATGTTTTTGGCTGGAAAAATAATATTTTAAACCATTTGCGATTTTTTTATAACAAAACCGCGAACTTTTATAAAAAATCAAATTATTTCTGAAATATTTAGCTAACAGCATTAATTTTTGTCAGAAAAAATACCCAACTAGAAATTTTTCGGCTAATAAAAAAAATAAGTAAAACTACTAAAAATTTGTTCAAACTGACGTTGTAGGTTAGAAGGTTTTGTTAAATATTAGTAAGATGTAAATGGCAAAAAAAATCTGATCAATTCCCAAAATTTTAGTTATATTTGAGTAAAATTTTAGATAATTGAAATTAATCTGCTAAAGGCAACAAAAAATTTGCTAAATTTTAGTAGACAAAAAAGGTTTCAATTAAAAAATTTATTGAATCAATTAATATATTAATTGATTTTTCACCTATCACGGCAATGATAGTATTAATAAAAACTTTTATTGAAAATTAAAAAGGAAAAAAGTTATAAATAACTTCTACAAAAAAAATTTGGTACTCACAACAAAAGTGTGTGCACGATACGTTGGTGTGTGTATTTTTGTTAACGCTGCATCTATTTGTGTGTATGCTTGTTTTGTTTGTTAACTTCAAATGTATTTGGTATTTTATACTAAAAATTTTCTATTTAAGCATAAAGTGTATGAAAAAACAAATTGAGAATTACGTCTAAAATAAAATATGTATTTATATATTTAAAAGTCAATTAAAACAGTAATTGATTCAATTAAATACTTGTTTAGAAACAAATTTAATTCAAATCAAATCTTTAATTAAATATTTTAGATTGATAATTTTTTCAGTGTATAGATTATTTGTTAGGACAATATCCTAATAAAGAAATGTAGAGTATGGCCTCGAACTTGAATAATTTACACTTTCATTGCACAATTAAAGGTCGAAAAACATAATTTTTTTTTATAAAAAAAATTATATCAAACTTGTTAAAAAAGACAAAGTACGGTCTTGTTTACTCCCCCTTTACATATTGTTTTTCATTAAAAAAAAAAACAAGAGTAAAAATAAAGAGGAAAATAAAAACAAATCGCGTGTATTGTATATCTACCAAAGATAGAGCTTGCACATAACGAACAAGTTTTCAATTTATTTTTGATCAATGGTGATAATCGTTAACTTCGAGCTCATATATTAGTTCTCATTTAGTGGGATAACTAGGTTATATGAATGTTTGATGTTTGATGTTTGCATGTTATTGTCACTTCTTTCAAAACGTGTTCTGATGATGGAAACCTAGAAAATTCCGTTAATAGATCTATCAACACATTCCTGAAAGTGGTCAATTAATAAATTTGAAAACAAAAACTCTATAGATTATTTGTTAGGACAATATTGTGATAACGAAATATGGAGCATGGCCTCGAACTTAAATAATTTTCATTTTCATTGCACAATTAAAGTTCGAAAGAACATAATTCTTATTTTTAATACAAATTATATCAAACTTATAAAATGTAATTTTTATTTTTTTTTTCAGATTTTTTGTTATGCGAAGAAAAAAATGTGGTTCTAAAATCAGAAGCAACAATTTCTGTTGAATTTAGCAAAACTTTATATTGTTTGCACTCAACTAAGTTTAGGGCTAATACAGTAAATATGTTTTTGTTATTATAGGTTTTTTTTGCTGTTTTTTGTCTACAAATATGTAATACAAGTTGTTGCTGATCTATAAAATAAAATTTCTTTAACTTAACAGTTTTTTCTGTTCTCACTTTTATTTTTATTTAGCAACAAAAAATCTATTAATTTGAGCATATTTTTCTGTAACGTCATGTTTAAATAATATTTCGTAACCTTTTCTGCTGATTTTATAGGCTTATTTCTATGAGTGAAACTATAGAAATAATAGTTTCACTCAAATCAATTTTCATAATATTTTTACTACACCGATATCTTAAAATTTTGAAAACTTTTATCCATAAAAAATGCTTTTGGTCCTAAAAAATTTGTTTTATATTATATCAAATCCTGATAACGTGCACTTTTTCTAAATGAAAATTATATTTTAAGGAAATTTTCTTACTTCAAGAATATTACTTTTTGATAATTTGTTCCTACAAAAATTCATATATAAATTCACATATAAACTATTAATTTCAGCATCGAAAAATTTTTAGGAAAAAGAATGGTGCAACATTTTTTTTAAACATTCGAACTCCTTCCCATGCCGGAAAACGCTAATTTTGAGTGCTTTTCCCGTTCATAGAGAGAATTTTAGTGGACGAAATACAATGAAAATTTTCGGTAAACTAATGAAACTTTTCTTCACGGAGTCAGAGGAAAATTTCTTAAAAATAATGAAAAGTTTCATATTTTTTATGAAACTACCCATGCAGAAAAATACAATAGGCTCAGTGTTGGCAAAACGTCGACGATGGTCGGTTAAGCGTTGGCAGAACGTAGGATTAACAATTTTGCCAGTATTGTCCTGTTACGAGATTGATAACAGTGACCTATCGTTGGTTTGAGCGAACTTGCCACCGTTTGCATAACGTTGGTAGTTTAAAAAATGTTGTGCTTTTAAAATACCTCAAATTTTATTCATTTTGAGTAATATGTATAACAAAAGACATGTAAAAAGTGCCCGGTCAGAAAAAAAAACAAATCGACCACTACTGGCTAGGCACTTTGGCAAGTGGTACAACTGCTGGTAACAAGTGCTTTTCCAAGCCCAAAATCTTATCATCGTTAGGCGTCCGTCTGTTTAAAAAAGTGTCGAACAAGCACTGGGGATTGCCAAAGTTGGCAAAATACTGGTATGAAAAAGGTGTCCTAAAAATTTGTTTTCCGAAATAAAATAAAAAAAAAAGTTCATGCTCAATTTTTTTGGTAAGTAAATGATAACTGCTGGGTAACAGTTGACTGCTCAAATATGTCAACACTAGCATGAGGTTTGATGGAAACAACTTGCCAACGTTGAGAAAACAAAAAAAAAATGTTGGTCTTAAAAGAGCTGTCCCAGAAAAAAAAAATTAATTTTATATAAAAAAAATATTAAAATGTAAAAAAATTACAAAAAAAAACGTTTTATAAACAAAGCATCATCATTTTTATAAGATAATTGGTTTACCAGTGGATTGACTTTTGAGCCGTTGGTAATTTCTGACTGGATAGCACTGGGTAAACATTATTTGCCAATGATCATTTCTGTAGACCACTGATATTATTGTAAAACGAATAAAGCGTCTTAAGCAAGTGATCTGCCAGTAGTTTATATACAATTCCTCGGTTAGCCAGTGGCACACCAGTTCTTGATTGTGCTTGCGGGTGGTACTGGCAAAATGCATGCTTTGCAAACAAAATAGTGTTTTTCTAGTACAATATTAGTTGTACTTTCGGTAATTTTTAGCTCTGCGAATTTTACCAAACTAGCAGTGGTTTCCAATACTATTTTTTTTGTACGGGTGGCAAATTCTACCTGTGCAGTTTTCAAATTAGTGAGTCTTACTACATTTATTATTTATGTTTGAACAGTTAAGAACAACTACAGTTTTAGTTATTTTAAAGGTAATTAACTACCACTGTAGCCTGTTTAACTGCAATTACAATTATTTTTACTGCCATTCTCAGTATATTTTACTGTAAGAACTGTTTGAGTAAGGTAATATTGTTAATAAACGCTATAAATCGCCTTTCGAAATTATAAAGAAACGGTCTTGAATATTTTTTCACAGAGTTTTGGTAGATAAATAGTATTTTTTTTTCGAAATTGCTACAACAAAATTAAATAGAGGCCATTTTGTGAAACAAAAATCCGTAAAAATTTCTTGGCCTTTTAGATTTTAGATAGAAATTTAAATGTTTACAATTTTAAAAGATTGCACTTGAAACGGACTTTTAAGAACTGTAATTAAGGTGGCACGCAACACTTTTCTACAATAAAATATATCTGTTTTTGGCACACATCGAAAAAAACTTGCCACCCCTGAATTAGGCTATGTCTTGGAAAATATGCGAGATAGAGCAAAATGTATCAAAAATCGTTACACCGTACCTGTTAAGTACACTTTATTAACTACTTATGTTCTCGCTCACAGAGAAAAATGTAGCTATTTGCCAAATGAAATTCGGTTACTACGAATCAAATTCGGTTAGTACGAGTTTTAGACGGTTGGCACAACTTAACATTAGTTTTCACCACAAATATTCAGAAATTTAATGTAAATATAGTAGCACTAACTGAATTTATAAGTTATTACCATTAATATACTACCATTAACTTTTTATTTGTAACTCCACTTATGCCATCATTGTAAGAAACCCCTTGTTCACTATCTTCAAGTAACCACTTATTCTCTCACTATGAGTAACGAATCAAGTAACTCATTATTCTCACGTTTTCTGTAAGCGAGAGGGTAATGACCACCGAAGAAAAGTAATTCATAGCCTGGTAACTAGTGAAACCTTTAGTGCGCTACTTACATGCTTAATTACTTGTTAATGTCTGTTTTTGCTGGGTTGTATTATACTATTTAAAATAGTTATTTAAATAAAAAGTGCTTTTAGAAATTGGCTTCAGTGCGGAAGTTTTTTGTTCTGAATGGACTTAAGAAAATATATCTATTATCAGTACAATATTGGCCGTAAGATTTTTCTCAACAAAATAATTACAACCCTAAAGTACATATTAAACAACTTATTTTTAATTTTTTGTAAGCTGGAAAGTAATGACATTTTGTGTAAGCAAATCATTTATATTTTTATCTAAAGGGTCCACCAAATAACTTTTTTTTTTTGAAAATGCTATAAAAAAAACTACTGAATATTTTCTCAAATTTCTTTTTTTATTTGAAAGTACAATCCTTCCGGTTAATAATGGAAAATAATTTCATTCAAATGGCTGGCCATGCAGTAGCCTACACGATCGGTCTAATTATTAAGCACATTATCGATTGTGTGCAGCTGTATTTCCTCCTCTTCAATTTTTGTGAACAAAAATTCGTTCAATATGGCCCGATAACGATCGCCATTGACTGTAACGGTCACTACTTGCTCATTTATGCCTCTGGACCAAAATGCCTCTGGACCAAAATCCGCAGCAAACAGTGACTCGGTTTGGGTGTATCGGCACACATTCTGCAACATTACCATGATTTTCAAAGTAATGTCGCAATATTTCCCAGCGTTGTTCAAGCGTATACAGAACCATATTCGTTCAGCGGAAGGATAAAACTAATTATCTGTCAAATCAGACATGAGCTAAGTGTTACCATTCACGAAATAAGCACTAGTTGAAAAAAAAGTTAGATGGCGGACCCTTTATCAAGTATAACATGTAGAAATAGCTCAGATGGTAGAGCTCTTGCCTGACAACCTGGAGTCCTAGGTTCGAATACCGTGTGGGCACGTTTTAAAAAAAATATTTTTTTTTTAATTCAGTATTTTTTAATTTCCTTTTAAGCTCTTCAACTTAAACTCGAATGTAACTAAAAATTTTAATACATAGAAATAACTAAAATCAAGCTTCAATTGAAATATTTGTTAATTCAATTAAAAATTTTATTGAATTCGGTTCTATTAAGGAAATTGTAGTATTAGTTAAAAGAATTTGCTTAGTTAATTTTTTTTTAATTGAGATTTTAATAATAAATAATAATAATTGAATATTGTTTTTAATTTCAGTCAAATTTTTAGTAGATACTAGTACATTAGTAGATACTAAGTATTAAAACTTGCTTAAAATCACCAAAAATAGGGGGAAAATCGCTAACATTTAATAAAATCGCAAAAATAAACAAAATTAAAACTAAAAAATTTTAAAAAAATCCTCAAAATTTTAAAAAATAATGAAAATGAAAATTATTCAAGTTGTCCTAACAAACAATCTAAAGAGTTTTTTTTTTATTATTATTTGACCCTTTCAGGAATGTGTTGATAGATCTATTTCGGGAATTTTCTAGGTTCCTATCATCAGAACACGTTTTGAAAGCGGTAACAATGCCATGCCAAACATCAAACATTAATATAAACTAGTTTTCTCACTAAATGAGAACTAATATATGAGCTTGAAGTTAAAGATTATAACCATTGATCAAAAAATAAATTGAAAACTTGTTTGTTATGTGCAAGGTCCACAAAATTTAATATATCACTAAAATTGAAAAAAATCGTCAAAATTTTAAAAAATGCACAAAATTGGAAAAAAAAAATCCACAAAAATCGCCAAAATTGTCGAAATAGAAAAAATTGCCAAAACTGGAATAAACAATTGTCAACATTAAAAAAAATAATGTCAAATGAAAGTTTAATATATGTAATTAAACTTTTTATTAAAAGTGTGTTTGAAAAGTTTAATTTCAATTATATTGACAATAATTTTTTCTGTGTAACCTTTTCTGCTATTTGTACAGGTAAATTTTTATGAGTATATTAATTAAGACTAGTTTCTATAAAAAATTTGGCAAACATATATTTTATATACATTTGCAGATTTCTGTAAATTTTGTCAATATAAAATTTGCATAAAACGATAGAATTTCGAGAAAGAACCACATATAATCAAAAATGATTAGTTTACTCTATAAACTTTTACTGCCGTATTCATAAAAAATCTTAATTCAGATTTCAAATACGTTTTATTTACAACACTTTTGAAGCCTGAAAACTGTATACATTAATGAATATTAGCTTAAAATACTTATTTTAAACATTGTGTAAAAGTTAATATTCGTTTATAAATACAGTTTTAAGGCTAACATTTTTGTTTTAACTAAAATGTATTTGAAATGCTGTTTAATATTTTTATGAATACGGGGCTTAAACTCTTTGTTGTTTCGAAAACTTAATCAAAAATCGATTAAAAGTTTAAAATATATTTGCATTAAATTTTTCCTTTAAACAAAATTTTGGAAAATCAATTTTGTAACATTTTTCATAGATAATGATGATGCTGGCAAATGTTTAAAAAACATAAAAAATCAAAAAAGCATGAACACACGTAGGGATAGTAGTGATACCAAAATCTTCATACTACATACTCATAAAATCATCGAAATATATTCACACTAGGATGGCCCCTAAAAAACGATTTGTTGTTTTTCTTTCATTTCACCACCCAGTTTCAAATGGAAGAATTGGATTTTTTGTTTTGTTGTGGAAAACGTGCCGAATTCAGGCCATTTGTGAAAAAGGATTGTTTAAAATGGCTAAGTTGCTATTTTTGTAATATAAGAGTTTTAATTAAAGAAAAAAAATTTTTAAAAATTGATAATTCGTGTTTTGAGTGTGGAGCTACTCCTTTCCAGGATATTTTATGAAAATTGATTGTTTTGTCAAAAGTTGATAACAAATTTAACATTTTCATCAAAGTTTTCTTACTTTTCGAAAAAATATCACCTTAATTTAACTGGATTATTATTATCTTTACTTTTATTTACAAATATTTAACCCTTAGTGGCCTGGGGATAAAAAACACCCATAAAACTTTATTTAAGTTATGACTTCAAGACAGCAAAGCTTTTAAATTGATAAAACAAAACAAAAAATATGTAATTTGGGTCACATTGGGTAAATATTATAACTTTTGAGAAAAAAAACCCCACTAGGAAATTTACTTAATATCTTCTTTTAGATTTTTATTAAATTTGGATATCTGATAAAGGGTTCTAAACACACTAACAAGCGGAGTTCATTAAAGTAGCTCACTTTAAGGGTTAATAAGGTGGGGTCCAAAATAGCCCCCTAGAAATACAAATAAACATATACAACTTTAAATTTTGCTTGTAAATCTTTATAAAATGCCTATTATTTGGTACCTATTTTTGTATAGTTCCGTTGGAATAAATGTGAAAAACAATACAAAAAAAGGAAAGTGACGCAATTTATGACCCCAACTTTTTAACCCTTAAAAGTAATATTGGTACGATAAAGAAATGCGCTTTTTCGTTAAGTTAGTACCCTTACTCACATATCCAAATCTAAGCAAAATCTCAAAGAAGTCATTCTGTAAATTTTCTATACGGATCAAATTGTATAAAATTATTATTTGTATCATGTGGAACATTTTTTCATTAATTTAAAAGCTTTATACTTCTGTAGTCATAGTATAAATAACGTTTTATGGATCGTTTTTGTCCCCAGGCTACTAACCGCTATAGATTCTAATCAAATTTAAGTGATAATTTTCCAAAATTTATACAAACTTTGATGAAGACATAAAATTTTTTTCAATTTTTGACTAAATAATAAATATTTATGAAATGTCCTGGAAGAGATTTGCTCCACACAAAAACACCAATTATAAGTCTTTAAATTTATTTTTATTTTTTATTAAATTACAACTATTATATTATAAACTTGGCAATCGACATCTCGAAATAAGGCATTTTAAAAAAAGTCTTTAAAATGTATTTTAAAAAGATCGTTTTTAAAATTGTTATCATATTTCAGCGCCTTTTCTGATTGCAGACTAAAGAGGATAATGATATTCGATGAAGTAAAAATTCCATATCTGAATAATTTTGAGTATACATTAATGTGGGGCGATTAGTATGGAAAGAAAAAAATCTAAATGGGATTGTACTGAGCAAGAAAGTCCACTAGACCATACGTCTACGGTGAAAATCGAGCTTCCACATTTTGGCTTTAGTGCAAAAATGCCCTATTTTGAAATTAAAAATTAACCCCTTAAACCCCACCCACAAATATGATTGATGCATTAAACTGCTAGAGAATCTTCCAAAGAAGAGATTCATACCATAATTTTGGATAAGCTCCTTATACTTCCTGAGATATGTCCATCCCACACATTGTTACTTTCACAAAATACGGCAAAAAAGCCCTATTTTGAAATTAAAAATTAACCCCTTAAACCCCACCCACAAATATCATTGATGCATTAATCTGCTAGAGAATCTTCCAAAGAAGAGATTGATACCATAAGCTCCTCCTACTTCCTGAGATATGTCCATCCCACACTTTGTTACTTTCACAAAATACGGCTAAAAAGTCAAAATCTGGAAGCTCGATTTTCACCGTAGACGTATGGTCTAGTGGACTTTTTTGCTCAGTACAATCCCAAGAATCAGAAACGCGAAGCGCACATTAAGATGTTCAAATCGCCCCACCCTAGTATACATATTAAATGAATAAATAAATTTAAATTTTAATTTTTTTAAATTTAGGATCTTGGGAATTATTAAAAAAATACAAAATACAAATAGGCTATTTTTGGCCGAAATTCGGTACGGATTAACGTGTTCCAAAAAAATAAAAAAATATTTCTTCCATTTGGAACGATTAGCAATAAAACGGGTTGGGGGGGGGGGGGGGGGGGGGGGGGGTTTAATGACAAATCTATTTGTATGGGATACCCTAATACTTCACACATACACACGCAAACAAACCATATAATAATGGCACACTCAAAAAAAAGTTACTAAAGCCAGCAAAAAAATTAACTGAGTCAGCAAAATTAAAGTCAAGAGGTTGCTTTAAAAAAAATTGCTAATGACATCAAAATTAGCTCTCTGATTTTCAGCAACAAATAAGTAGATTCAGCAAAAGTTTTGTCAACACTTAATTGATTAAAAATTAAAAAGGCCTTGGTAATAGTTAACAAAATTTTTACTCAATATTAGAAGACTAAAAAAACTCAAAATATTTGTACAAAAATTATACTCTAGTTAATTTATTTGCTAAAAATCCTAAACTGTAATTTTTTAAAAATAGTTTGCCATAATTGAAGACAGCAAAAATATATAGAAATATTTATATATAACATACACCAAATTATCTTTCAACTACTTATATCAATGGCTGTTTAAATGATGGCATCTTTTAAAATGAAGACAAATGACGTAGATATCTAGATTCTAGAAACGAAACGAAAAAATAACTAAATATGCCATACGAGTACACAATCCTCTTCTTGCAATAAGAAAAAGTGAACATAAAAAATTACCTAAGATGTGTTTCCTTGTCCTTCGCTTAAGCCTGTCTACCTGAACGTATATTTGTGTGCAATTTCACCACACTACATTATTAATCACTATAAACATTTAGTTTACAAATACACACATTTAATCTTTATTAAATTTAAATATTTTATTTTTTCTTTAATTTAATTAATAGACAATTAATTTCAGAAGTCGGTGACAACAAAAAATTTAAGTTGTTTCAATCCACAATTTTGTTGTATATATGAATAAAATATATAAAACTCCCATGGTTCATTTTTATATGTCAAGAGTTGTACTTTTTAGTATCAGCTTTCTTGTCTCTATTTATCTTGAGATGCCGCGACATCTACTTCATTCTGGGTATATCTTTCAATCTGGTTGACAGAAAAAATAAGAAATGATTGTCAAAACTACAAAAACGTTCATAAAATTAACTAATTCTCGTTTATTTGACAGAAGTTTTTGGTTATTTTGTTATTTTTTTTTTCGTATTTGTACGCATGGATTATTATCAGTGCATCCACACTATTAGTGTGCTTATCAGCTCAATTTTGTTTAGCAAAATAAATAAGTTAAACATTAGTAAAATATTAGTTACACATTAGTTCAAAACAGTTATTTGCTGAATACGTATAACTAAAATTTTAGCTGAGAAATAGTATACTTGATTTGCAAGACGTTTTACTAACTTTTCTACTAACTTATTTTTTTAAGTGTAGTCAGTATATAGTCAATTACAAATGGTATTTGACGTGTCATTTTACCCTCTTTTAGTTATGCGCATTTTCAAAAAGAAAATATACTGGAAAACTTGATTAGATATAAAACGACATTGGTAGTAGTGTAAGTGCTGGCGCTGATGATGATGCTGATGTCCTTAAATCTTTGATTTTTCTTGTTTTATGTATGTACATAGGGCGGCATTTTTTTTCAAATTTGGATTTGTAGGAATTATTGTTGTGCTTATTATAGAACTTTGTCTGAAAGTTAGGTGTTGCGATTTTGCGAAAAAAAAAAACGGATAGCATTAACCCGTGACGCCCCGCAAACAAAGTTTTCGAATTTTGATAATGTTTCCTAAACAGCCTTAATAAAAATAAGTCTTGCGACGTATCATTTTAATTAATTTTAGTTTAGCATATCCATAAATATTTAAAATTTTTTGAAATCGGACTAACGATTTTCGATATATTTCTACTTGATTTTTACTAAAAATAGAGTTTTTTTCTCCATTCTACAAATTTTTTTAAAATCATCCTATTTTTTTTTTTTCTTTTTGCACTAGCAAAGTAAACAAAAACACATTTTCAATTAAGTATAATCATGTTAATAGTGGTTGTAGGATAACTTGTAAATTTACCTACAAATATCTCGGAAAAACAGAAAATTTACGTAGTTAATTTGTTATGCTTATCAATTTTATACACATGATTATTAAAAAATATACAAGTTCGAGGCCATACTATATATTTCTTTATTAGGATATCGTCCTAACAAATAATCTGTAGAGTTTTTGTTTTTAAATTTATTAATTGACCACTTTCAGGAATGTGTTGATAGATCTATTTAGGGAATGTTCTAGGTTCTCATCATGACAACACGTTTTGAAAGAAGTGACAATCCCATGCAAAACATTAAACATTCATATAAACTAGTTTTCTCACTAAATGAGAACTAATATATGAGCTGGAAGTTAAAGATTATCACCATTGATCAAAAATAAATTGAAAACTTGTTTGTTATGTGCACCCTCTGCCTTTGGTCGATATATAATACACGCTTTTTGTTATTTTCTCCTTTCTATTTGCACACTCGTTTTGTTTTGTTCAAAAACAAGATGTAAAGTGGGAGTAAGCAAGTTAGATATAATTTTTATTAAAAATAAAAATTATGTTTTTCGACCTTTAATTGTGCAATCAAAATCAAAATTATTCAAGTTCGAGGCCATACTCAATATTAAAGGTCGAAAAAAACATAATTTTTATTTTTAATAAAAATTATATCAAACTTGTATAAAAAACAAAGTACGGTCTTGTTTACTCCCACTTTACATCTTGTGACAAAACAACTTTAATTTCAGACATAATTATGATCAAATGAAAGCATGTTTTGTGTAGTATTGGAGTGCAAAAACAAAAAAATGTCTAAGATCATATTTAAAAAATGTATGGAATAGAGAAAAAATATGATATTTTTAGTGAAAATCAAGCCACAATATCTCGAAAACCGTTAGTCCAATTTCAAAAATTTAAAAACATTCCTGTTTGTAATATACACTGTCAGACAAAATAAAGTGCGGTAGCATTCACTTTGCATTTCCACGAAAAAAAATATTATATAATAATTTAGAATCGCTAAAAAATGAAAGGTTTTATTTATTCTATACAAAATGCTACTAAAAAAATAATTTTAGAAAATTATTGACTTCATATATACAAAAAAAACTTAAAGAATTATGTACCCAAAGAATTCTAAATATAAAAATAAAATATAAATATAAAAAAATAAATAACTTTATATGATGTTGCACCTCTTTATTATTGATGACTTCTTTTAGTCTCCTGGGCATACTTAATGCTAGATTTTTCAATGTACTTGGTGGAATTGCCCTCCATTCTATTTGCATTTTTTCCCAAATGAATGAATGTTGCTTCGTGACTCCATTGGAATTTTGTCATCCAAAACGGCCCAGAGGTGTTCAATGGGGTTTAAATCAGGGCTCTGAGCAGGCCATTCTAATTTTTCAATGCTATTTTCCTCAAAATATTTTTTGGCTACCTTGCTGGTATGCTTGGGGTCGTTGTCCTGTTGAAAGACAAAATCCCCCAAGTTCATTTCTTCCGCACTACTGTATAGATTTCTTTCAAAATGTTTACGTAGTGCTCACCTGTCATTTTTGAATCAATTTTGACAAGTCGGCCTACCCCTGTAGTCGAAAAACATCCCCATACCATAAGGCTCCCTCCACCATGTTTAACAGTATGGATAATGTTTTTCGATTTAAGTCTTTGTGATGGCTGACACCAAACTCTTTTGCGTTTTTTTGAATTTTTTAATTCAAATTTGGATTCGTCCGTCCAGATTACTTTATTCCAAAATAATTCTGGCATATTTATATATTTTTTTTGCGAATTCCAACCTCTTCTTTATATTTGCTGCGCGTAGAAGGGGTTTTTTCTTAGCGTAGGTACTTCTTAAACCGCTTTCATTGAGCCTTCTTTGGACAGTTCGCGTTGAAATATTTAAGTTAAGTTCTTCTTTTATTTCTCTGGCGGAGGTAAACGAGTTTCTCTTTGCGAGAATGGCAATATGGTCGTTGTCTTTCTTCGTAGTTTTACGGTTTCTGCCACATAATTTTTTCAAACTTTCGTTTGACTTTCTTATTTTGTACAAAGATATAATTTTTCGTACTCCGGATTCTGACATCTTATATTTGGAAGATAAATCTTTCAATATCATTCCATTTTCTCGATCTTGTATAAGAAAATCCTTTTGTGTTTTGGTTAAAGGTTTCATTTTAAAATTATGTCCGTCTGACGCTGTTTTATAAATGTACAGAAACTTAAATGAAATTTTTTAAGCATTTTATTAAGAATTAAAATATATACCTTAAGTTTTTAATTAAAATATTTAATAATGTACCAGAAATATTAATATTAATGATAAGTGACACTTTATTTTGTCGTACGTTTTGATTGTCCAACTTAATACTTTATCACAAGCTCAACAACTAAAGGCTTTAAAAACTAATATTGTTTATTAAAACAAAATACGTAAGTTATAAAATAACGGGATTGCAAAGAAGAAAGACATAATACATGTGGAAGATAAATATTGAGGAATAAGTAAGTAAAGTACAACACCGCACTTTATTTTGTCTGACAGTGTATGTCGAAATACATGTTTTTTTTAAGAAATTTAAGAAAACATTTCAAAAATCAAAAATTTTGGTAGCGGGCCGCCACGGGTTAAAGCTATCCTATTTTGGTTAATTATCAAATAACTTCTAGACCTATTACTACAACAATCTGAACAATAAATTAAAATTTTTCAAAGTAAGGTTTTCTTCATACAAAAATTTAGAAAATGCCGCTCTAATGTACACACATGTATACATATATTTTATATGTGTATATGTATTATATTTTTAATCTTTTCCTCTACTAAATGCGTATTATTTCTTGTGTGTGTGTGTTTGTGTCTGTTGTTTTTTCATTCGATTTTTCTCGCTGACGCAACAGGTTAACTGGTGGTTGGATATGGCTGGCTATTTTAGCTGGTTTGACTTAACATCCGCAACAGCTGTTAGACATTTTAGTTGTAATATTCTAGCCTCTACATACGGTTGATGATTTCCATTATTTATTTTTTCTACATTTGGATGATAAAAACAAATATCAAGTGATTTTAGTTATTTTTTATATAAAAAAATATATATATTCCTGATAAAAAAGATATTTATACAAATATTTAACGGTTTTTATTTTTATAACATTTCATAGTCCACAAAATGAAGTAAAAATTTTTAATTAAAATATAAAAAAAAAAAAAAAAAATATTGATATTTTTAACATATTGATTGGTTGGTTGGTATGTGTTTGTTATTTTGTTTGTGGAAAAATTAAAATTAAATTTGTTGTTTACCTGTACGTATGAGTGCTGGCAATAAAAGGTCGATAATAAATAATACGTATACGTCATGGTGGACAATTTCTGTAGCAAATTTCCGCTTGTTTATATTTTAAATATTGATAAAAGAAAAACACATACACATACATGGAATTTTTTTGTTTAAACATATGTTATCAAAATCACATTTAAAAATTTCTTATCACGCCTTACAGTAGGAGGACAACATATTATGAACGCTATTATTTTTATATAAATTTTGATAAACTATGATTAACTAATTTTGATAAACTATGATTAAATAATTTTGTATTAATTTTAAACACTTACTCGTACGTTTAATGGGTGTTTTCTAATAATTATTAAAGTGATTTCGATATTAAACTTATGTTTTTAATTATTGTGATGTTTTTAATTATTTAGTCTTCGTGCCGAAAAAAGAACTCGTAAAAAAAAAATGCAGAATTTTTTATTTATTATTCAAACGGTGCAAACGGAATTGTTGTCCAAATTCAATTTTTTATGTGTTTCAAAATCATTTGTTTTTGATACCATTCCAAATAAAGTAGGCTGGCACATATTTTGTTTTCACCAAACGCTTGTACGTAAGCGTCAAAAATAAACTTAAATTATTTTTTTTTTTTTCATTTTTGAAAACAAAAGTTATTATAATATTACCGTACTTAAAACACTATTGTAAAATCTTTTAAATTTTATTTCAGTGAGCAATAGAGCAAACAAATATATAATGTACAAATTAAAAATTAGGAATTGCATATTTTTTTAATAGCACAGTTAAATACTAAAAATGCATCGGACATGCGTCCTATCAATTTTAGGACGTACATCACGAATGTGAACCCTAAATTTTAATATAAGCATTAGATCAATGAACTGTTACTTTAACTCGTCCATTGAAACTTTTCGTTAAATTAATGCAGATTTTCATAAAATGTAGTGAAAAATTTAATATTATATATTAAAAATTGCATATGACTAATGAAAAAGTTTCATTAAATATAGTTTCATTAAAACTATGAAGCTCTTTCATTAAGTTTAAGAAATTTTTCATTCACATTGTGAAGAAAACTTCATAAGTTTAGTGTAAACATTTCATTAAATTGCGTCCAACAAATTCTCTCTGTGTAGTTCTGGTCATTTTGGGCCGCAGATCCACATGGGTTAAATATGTCCAAAAATGTTATTACGTTATTAAAAATTAAATTTTCAATTATTTTTTTAATTTCAATTGATTGCCAACCGGTACCAAAGGTTATATTAAATGTTTTATATACAAAGGAAAAAAAATAGCCCATCTGCTGACTTTACTCATTTTGAAAAATAGGCGTACAACGTTGTACACCTCTACTGACTACGGGTATCTTTGAAAATAAACCCATGGATATTAAACGTTCTTATGATATATGTGTTGCACTGCGTTTTTCAAAATTCTGTGCAGTTCAAGTAGAATATCGGCTCAAAAGTTGGTATTTTTTTCAAAACTGACAGAAATACCTCATGTATAAACTGCTCTAAATGATAAGTTTTTATTCGATTTTTGCAATACTAATATCATATAAAAGATTGGATCTTCTACTTTTAGATATTCATTAGAAAATTACGTAGTCTCTTTACAGAATGTATGCAAAAGTATGCATTGAGTCGAAAAATATTTAGATTTTAGTAAGCAATTCCCATAGTATTATTTTGGGATAAATCTTTAATATATCTTTCCTTTTACCTTATTATGAAATGTACAAGCTTTTCGCTCAAATATCATGTCAAATACGAGAATAAAACAGATTTTGTCAAAGTTTTTCAAATCTTTCTTTTTATATTTTTCCTAAAATGCCAGTAGTCTGATTATACTCGGATTTATGGTGTTTGAAGGACCTACCTAACAAATTTATTTAAGGCCCATACATTATCTTTTTCTTAAGTTATTTAGTTTTGAATATCGAATTAATATTAAGGTTATCAAAGTCACACTTACAATTAAAAATTTTTACCTCAAATAGTTTTTTTTTTTTGGGGTATTCTTTAGTAGTGATTTATCCGGCTTTGTCAAAACAAAGCATAAGAGCAAAATAAGAAAAAATATTATGATTTAATATTTAATCTTTCGGATAAAATCAATTTCAGAGACCCCGTGCCACCCTTCATATTCTGCTTTCATATTCTGCTTTAAGAGTAGCAAAAAAAAAGAGAACTGATGAACAGCCGCAATAATTATAGACAAGTGTTTATTATGGTGCCCCTTAAAAAAATGTTTGTCATTACACTCCCCAGTTTTATTACAAATGGTTTCAAATGAAAAAAATCGATTATTTTTTGCCACAAGTTGGTCGAAAATAGATTATTTTGTAAAAAACGTGTATTATTATTAAAAAAAATTTCAAAATTCTGAGTTTTGAACAAATTTAGTTTTTAGTTCATTTATTTATTAAATTTCTTCAAGATTATTTACATATAATATTCTGACTTCATCAGATATTATTAACCCATTTTAAATATGAATTCAAATTAACAAACGAAGGTAATAAAAATTCGAAATCGTCTTTTCTTAATTAATTTTAAAGCTTTATTAAAATGCCTAATTTGCAGATGTTGATTGCTATTTTTATAATATATTAATTGTTATTAATGAAAATTTTTAATTGAAAATTTATAATTCGAGTTTGTGTTTGGAGCGACTCCTTTCCAGGACATTTTATGAAAATTGCTTATTTTGTAAAAATTTAAAAAAAAAAAATAATGTTTTTACTAAAATTTACACTGTTTTCGGAAAAATATCACTTGAATTTGAATACACAATAATTATATTTACTTTTGATGGCGTGATGACAAAAAATACCCATAAAAAGACCCATTTCAGTTATGACTACAAAATTGTAAAGTTTTTAAATTGATAAAAAAAATCGCCATTTAATAAAAAAAAATAATTATTTTGTTTAATTTGATCCATATAGGGTTAATTTTTACACTTTGGGCTAAAAAAAGAACCATTATTAAATTCACAGAATAACCCTTTCACAATTTTCGGGAAAACATCACTAAAACTTTATTAGAATATTATTATCTTCACTATTATTAAAACAAAAAATCGATAACCCTTAGTGGCCGGGGGACAGAGAAGACCGATGAAACTTAATTTAAATCGTGATAGAAAAAATTGTCCACTTGTTAAAAATTAATTAATTTGTGTAATTTAATCCATGCAAATTTAATGTTTTCACTTTTCACCCCAAAAAAAAAACACACTCGGAAATTCACAGAATAACATTTTTCTGTTAACTTTTCTAAAAGCTTTTAAAATCTTTATAATTCTAATATCTTGTACATTTATTTCTTTTCAGGTAAGTCCAAGATACAAATTTGAACCAAGTAATAAGTGAGTATACAAAAATTTCGTGAAAGAAACGTTATGCCTCAAGGGCTCGAGGTATGAATTCGCCAATAAGTTAGTAAATCAGATTCTTACACAGACTTCCATTGACACATTTTTATGTTTTTTATGCGTTGTTGGCAAGCAGGCCTAAATTTTGGCCAAAACTAGAATAAGGTTCTAAAAATCTAAAAAGTATCCTAAATGAGGTTTAAGCAGTCGCTATTCTTAAATCTGACTCCGAATGTTAAAATTCAAAATGGTGGGATTAATAAGTTGCACTCTAAAAAATGATTGTAAATTTGCTACTATAAAACGAGTAAAGTTTCATGTATTAATACGCTAATTCGGTAAATTTATACATCAAAATGCGTAAAACTATATACTTTATACAATAATACCCACTTACAGTATTTTTACCAATTATGTGTTTACAATTAAACACATTATGCCTAAAAGTAGTATTATTTTGTTAAATAAAATGTTTAGGCACAAAGTTTGTAAATATACTAACTTATAATAGTAATAAATATTTTGACATTTTTAAATTGAAAAAAAATTAAACAAATTGAAAAAAGCCAAAAAAATCTAAAAAATTTAATTTTTTGAGAATTTTAATGAAAAAAAAATGTATAACTGTAGTATTTGTGATAGTGTTTAGTTTATAGTTTATTTCCAAGTGTTTGCAGCCTAATTGTGGAAAAATATTTTCAAAATATAATATATGTACAGAGCTTTTAAGAAAAAAATTCTTCATTCGATTTATTCAGTCGGTTTTAACTCAATCGATTTAAAAATATCGCCAATATTGAAAAAAATTGCCAAAATTGAAAAAATCGCCAAAAATCGCTAAAATTGAGGAAACTTTTAAGATAAAAAAAAATCACCAAAAATGAAAAAAACGTTAAAATTAATAAAAAAAAAAAATCGCTGAAATTAAAAAAAATCTCCAAATTTGAAAAAAACGCTAAAATTTAAAGATAATCGCCAAAAATAAAAAAAAAACCGCTAAAATTTAAAAAAAATCGCAAAAAATTAGAAAAATCCCTGAAACTAAAAGAAAATCGGCAAAAATTAAAAAAACGCCAAAAATTAGAAAAATAGCTAAAAATGAAAAAAATTTCGAAATTAAAAATAAAAAATTTGCAAAAAAAAATCGCCAAAAATGAAACAAATTTTCAAATTGGAAAGAAAGCTTAAATTGAAAAACGAAAAATATTGACGAGAAACTTAAAATAGCTGTAAATGTACCTTTATTAGTTTTCGAAACACAGGCGATGTTCCAAATAAATTCTCTTTTTGCTTTGCGATGTTTTGTTGTTGAGAAAAACGCAATCTAGGAACCTAGCCAATCAGGCCGGTATTGGGGTTGAGTTTTGAACACCTGTGCAAACATTTTTCCAGTTGCTTTTTTATTTTTTGAGTTATGGACGTTTTTATTTAGTAAATTTTTAAAAGGTACATATTACGAAAACTAATGGAGCTGGGGGAAAAATTGCTGCACCTTTGTTCAAAACTCAACCCCATTACCCCTACAACGATCCTAAAGTTCGATTTGATTGGCTGGATTCTTAAATCGCGTTTTTCTCGAAAAGTAAGCATCGCAGATAAAAAAGAGTATTTATTTGAAACATCGCCTAACTAACAGAGATAAATAAAAGACACGGACGACTTTTTCCAATTTGATCAATTTTTTTTGTCAATTATGGTGATTTTTTTTTAAATTTTCGCGATTTTTTACTTTTGCCGTTTTTGAATTTTGAAGTTTTTTCATTTTGGCAATGTTTTTACTTTTAGAAATTTTTGGCGATATTTTTATTTTTGGCGATTTTTTTTTTAATTTTGGCGATTTCGATTAAGTTAAAAATAGATTGAACTCCCAATTATTGAATTTGCAATGATTGAAGAAAAAAAATTATTCGATTTAAAAAAATCCGATTTAATTTTTTTTAAATAGAATTCAATCTTTGAAGCTCTGTATATGTACAACAACTTATATACAAATATTTATTATTAAATTTATTATTATACAACACATTAATAAAACTCTTTCTAAAAATTAATTTTTGTTTAACTTGAAAATTTTTATGGGCTGTTATTCTTTTTTACCGGAAGGTAAAGATACGCATTTTTAGGGGGTTTTTTACGCTTATAAATACGTATTTTTACGCATTTTATACGTATAATTGCACGTAAATCATGTTTTTTTACACGAAAATTTGGTAAAATTACTCATTTATTTTTAAATTTTATCAAAATTTTACGCACTTCCATTGTAAATTTACCAACTTTGTGTTCACAAACTTGCTCTCAATGTGCGTATTTTTTTCATTTACACACATAGAGTAAATTTACCCAACTTATAGTAGGAGTACAGTTTCCTACTATAAGTTGGGTAAATTTCAACAGAAATTAATTAGAGTGTGTACATAAATTCTAAAAGTTTAATATATTGAATTCTAATCAATTGTGTTTAAACAGCTTTTCGTGGCTAATTCCGAAATTTGAAATTAAAAAATTAAAATTCAAAATGGTGGATCCAATATGGCGACAAATAATTTTCGTATAAAAATTCTAATCTTAGTCTGATTTGCTTTACGCTCAAATTTTTAAAATTCAAAATGACAGATACAAAACAAATTTTAATATATTTAATTTTGATCAATTGAAAATTAAATCTAATTTTTCACCACTTATAATATTATGTAGGTAAAGACCATTGCAAATGTAGTTAAAAGCAAAAGAAATTTCACTTGAAAAAATTACGACTTACATTTCATTAAATTCAACCATTTGTCATCTGTTTTTTATTGTTGATAAAATGAACCACAAATGTAGTATAAATTAACGACAAAAGTAATAAAAAATTATCAATTGTTTATTTGTTTTATTTGTTTTGAACGAAAAGAAAACTGCTAAAATAAATGTAAATTTATAGTACAGTTATTTGACGTGGTTTGTTTTTTTTTTTTAAATAACAGCAAATGTAGTCAAAACTGAAATTTCTTCAACAAATTACTGCTTTTTCACTTAAAAATGAAGATACCGACCGTATTACTACTCAAACAACTACAAATATTTGCATTAGAAGTTCCCTGAGTGCAAATACTTGCAATTATCATTACAAACCTCATTACTTTTACATAGCAATGTCGCCCAAAATAATGGCATATCATTACTAAACACCTTATGAAAAATCAAAATATAAAGGGTCCGCCATCTTACGTTATTTTTTAACTAGTGCTTATTTCGTGAATGGTAACACTTAGCTCATGTAATTAGTTTTATCCTTCCGCTGAACGAATATGGTTGTGTATACGCTTGAACAACGGCGCTACGTGCCACACAGCCGAAGCTACACTCGATGTTTTGCGCCCTGTTTTTGAAGATCGCATTATCAGCCGCAGAGCTGATATCGTTTGGGCACCTCGGAGTTGCGATTTGACACCGTTGGACTATTATTTGTGGGGGTGCCGTCAAAGATAAGTGTTACGCCAACAAGC
Organism: Delia radicum; assembly: GCA_021234595.1. Lineage (NCBI taxonomy): Eukaryota > Metazoa > Arthropoda > Insecta > Diptera > Anthomyiidae > Delia > Delia radicum. The sequence goes on from CM037853.1 coordinate 62,509,016, forward strand.
CAGAGACAATTAACGCTTTAAAAGACTATATTCGTGAAGCCATTGGTGAAATACAGCTGCACACAATCGATAATGTCCTTAAAAATTGGACCGATCGTGTAGGCTACTGCATGGCCAGCCGAGGCAGCCATTTGAATGAAATTATTTTCCATTATTAACCGGCAGGATTGTACTTTCAAATAAAAAAAGAAATTTGAGAAAATATTCAGAAGTTTTTTTATAGCATTTTCAAAAAAAAAAAAATTATTTGGCGGACCCTTTATGTGGCTACCTTTATGTTTACGAGTCAGGACAAAACTAATAAGTCTAAAAATAATAAAATACTAAATTTCATAAAAAAAAAACTTTTTTATTGATTTTTTTGTTTTTAACATGTGGTTGTCAGTCAACCGCTCTACCAGCTGAGCTATCTCGCTTGACATGTTATACTATATAAAAACATAAATGACCTGTTTGCCTAAAATGTCAAAATTCGAGTTTTCGAAAGCTTTTAGGATTTGAGAACACCAAATTTCAATTTCGTGTGTTTTCACAAATTCGTTCTAATTGCAAAACGTTCTAAAGTAGGGCCATCGGCGATATAATTTTTGCATGAATCAGTTAGTACGTCTTCCGAATAACAAATTGATAAAAAAAAAATTTTTTGGAAAAGTTAATCATACTTTTTCCAATATGGCGTTTTCCTTAGAAATGCCACTTTTTAACAACAGCTAAAAATGTTATCCGCTGATTTTATTAAAAGCTATTTGAACGGCCGGAATAATTATAAATTATACATAAATAAGCTAGTACGCCTTCCGGCAAACCAATTGGTAAAATAATCGTTGAAAGTTGCATCATATTTTTTTTTTTTCAAATATACCGTTTTCCCTCAAAATTAACCTTTTCAAAGGAACTTGCTCCGTTGGTTTAAAAAATAACCAAGTTTGGAATAATTTTAATTTACACTCAAAATGGTTTGTAGTTTAAATGAACTGAAAATGTAATTTAACATAAATGATTAAATCAAATGTTTCTGGTTATTTATAACTAACTAATGTTTAAATAACTAACAAATGAAAAGTAAGTTAAAAATAAATGTTCAAATTTTAACTACAGAACAGTAAAAATAAATGTTCGATTCAGTTATTTGAAATTATTTCAGTTTTTTTTTGTTCTTTTTTACAAAATGTATCCACACACATATATTTGTGTAAACTTTTCCAATTTCTGGTAATTTGAATTGAAATAATTTTGTAGATATACAAGCAATCTATTTTAATAAAAAGTAGACATAAATTTTATGAATATTTAAAAAAATAAAATTATTTATAATAATAGTAACTAAAACAAATAAACGAGAATATTCCGTTTTGTGATTAAATTTGTCTGAGTCTTTAAATAAATGAAAATAATAAATGAAAATAAAAAATTGTTAAATGTTAGTAAATTATTTTGTAAAAATATATAAAAGAGCTAAAATAAATATTTATATTTATAAATGCATGTTTTTTTTTTTTATTTTTAACTCAACTGCAAACTTTTTTATTGAACTACAAACAGTAGACCACATATTATTCTGAGTGTATATATGATTAAGCTACTACGTCTCGAGGAGAAAAAATTGGTCACAAAATCTTGGAAATGTGTCCACTACTTTATCCAATATAGCGTTTCCGTCGTAAAGCCCTTCTTCAATAACAGATAAAAATTTGGTCCCTTGACTTAGAAAATTACCACTTTGACAGCAGTTTTAATTTATAATTTTACTATTGTAAGGCCGATTGTTGTAATTTTAAGCATTTTAGATAAATAATAAATCACAGAATTTAGTTAAAGTGTGAATTGGGCAAGGCAGGCTGAAATATGGTATTCAGGCTTCAACAAAATAAAAGAGGGTTAAAACTCGTTATTTTTCAAGATTTCAGTTGCCGTCTATAAATATAATTTGATTGACCCAAAATATTTCATTTCTCAGTTTTTTTTTTTTCTATTTGCATATTTCTAGGTGTTCTAGGTAAAGTGTTTAAATGTGAACACTTTTTTGTCGCCCCATAGTGCATAGTTAGTGTTTATATACAAACGAAAAACATAAAGCAAAATAAAACATGTATACCACAAATAAGAAGGAAAAAATGGAAGCGAATAAAAACACAAACACTACACACGGAAAAAAGAGCATCATGTTATGGTTGAAACTCGTAACAATCATAATATGCTCTTTAATGTTATTATGATAACAGATGATGATAAAATCGTGTTCAGTGATCATAATATGATCATTCACAATCCTGTTTATGTTTGTGGTGATCATAATATGATAATTTCTTATCCCCAGTAATGTTCAAGCATATGTCGGCGTACAAAACTAAAATATAGTTAAAGTGCAGTGATATGAACTCGGTTGATCTGTCACGAGATATTTCATTTTACATCATTTGACTCATTTGTCTGCTGTTTTTTGATTTTTATATACAAAGAAACTAGGCAGTAGTATAATCGGCAGATCAAAAAGAAAATTGGATATTTTATAGACGCACACAAATTTGTGAAAAATGTTTACGCATTTAGTGCGCAGAGTGGGAAGTCAAAAATTACCAAATTTTATGTTTTTAGAATTTATTTTTCAATTATTTGAATAAGTTAAATACAAATTTTGTGTTAGAATTTATTCTTCAATTATTTTTATAAATTAAATACAAATTTTGAGTCAGTTGCAAAGTTTTTTGATGGCACCTGCTTCGGCATATAAAACAAGGCCGAATAAGTTCGAGAATTTTGTGTACGAACATAAAAGCTATAACAATATTGTAAAGAACTAAAGAATATATAATTTCAACAAGACAAGTAAATTTGAGTATGTTAGACAATTTATAACGTCTTTTATTTTTTTTTTTTTTTTTGTACACGCAGAGCAAAAATATGATTGAACATGATTGCCGACAAAAAATTATCATATTCTGACAATAACAATCATAAACATGATTCTGGCTGATCATGTCATGATAACTGGGAACGATTTTATCATCATCTAGAATCATAATATGATTATGGGAATCATATTATGATTGTTACATGTTTCAATCATAGCAGGATGCTCTTAAACTTTCATAACATGATGCTCGTTTTTCTGTGTGTATTCATTACAGTTCCTAACGCAAATGGTAAGTTTTGTTTTAAAGAAAGTTTAATACAAAATTTTCTAAAAGAATATACCGCACACCCAGTTCAAAAGTGACTCAACTCAAAATTTTAATTTTTCGGTTTTTTATGCTTAAACTATGTTTATCTATAAAAAAATATCAGTGTATTTTGTTGTTGTTAACTGCTAAACTAAAAAACAGTTATGTCTTTATTTAGGTTTCAATTGGTATAAAGTTGCAAATGTTTCTTTTTCGATTTCTGAAAAATGAAAAATTTTGAGTTGAGTCACATTTGTACTAGGTGTGCGATACGATTTTTAGACGTTTTTAAATGCACACAGATAAAAAATGTACCAACCGAATTGAAAAGTGTATTTTGGTGGCTACAATCAATAAATTAGGTTAATATGTATAAAAATTTTAAAATATGATTTATGAATATTTTTAGTGTTGCAACCAAAATCCAGTTGTGTTAATCGAAATTCGTTGTGAAACCCAATATTCAGTTGTAGCAACCGATTTCAGTCATAATAATGGATTTTTAGTTGAAAATAGGCTAAAAATGTTATGTATCAGTTTTGTCATATTTAAATGATCTGAATAGAAGCCAAAAGGATACTTAATTTAGCATAGGCCTTAAGGCAACCTATTGTATATACATATCTTTGCAGGTATACACAAATAATTATATTTTTAGACAGACAAGTTTAAATAATTTTAGTGTACATTTTGACAGTATTTATTGTGATTCCATCCCTTTTTTGTTTTTTCAAGAATTATCTTTTTTTAGAGGTTTTGGGGTTTATAAAACCTTTTAAATAAATCCATCTTCCTTTTTTATTTATTCTATATCTGACAATAAAAAAAAATGTGTAGGCATTTTTATGTGTAAATTGCAAAAGTTTTATTGAAAATACAAAAAAAATGTATTAGTTGGCAATTTGTTGTACAAAAAAAAAAGACAAAAGGATTTGTTGTGTATTCCATACATAAATTATAAAAGAGAATATCATAAATGCAAAATTAAAAAAAAAAAAAAATCTGATAAGAATAAACGATTGTTATAAGTTGATACCTCACATATATAATATTTTAAATTTTATAATAATACGCTAATCAACTCTTTAATTTATATATAAGTTGTTTGTCGTTCTTTGTTTCCAGTTAAAAGCAATAATCTATTATGTGGTGACAACTTATGACTATCATTAAGCATTATTTAAATATAAATCAGTTTGTAAAATTGTCATCAAATTCTTTTTTAACATATTTTGACATTTTACAGTTTTGAACTTGAAACTTAATTCAGGTATTAAAGTTTTTACATAATTTATAAAAAATTTTGGAATAATATTTAAAGAAATTTTAAAACATTTTGGTAATACTTATACAGCTTATAGTAAATTTAAATTCTACATTCAGAAAAAACGTTAGTAGAAACTACTGTAAACGATTTACAATCTGACTTTACCATTTTTGTACTAGTGTTTAGTGCCGTTTTGTATTTTAGTAAAATTTTTTGATTATCTTATTTTAGCAAAACATTTAAATAATTTGTGAAAAAAAAATTGCAAAATTCGGAAAATAGTGTAGACTATCGAAAGACATGAAAAACAATGCGGGCATTCATAATACATCTCGTATTTGGTGTATAAGTACACAAAGCTTATTTGCAGGTATGGAAATTAACAAGTATTCCTTCGTTTCTTTTCAAATTTCGGGTTTATTTCTTTTGAAAAATATTCCTAAATTTATAAAATTACATATATTATTATTACCAGTCAAAACATTTTTTTTTTAATTGTTTATGGCCTGCTAACTTATCTCAAATTAACCAAAGGTTAAGGCTTAACCATGCTTATGATTGTCAAGTTTATATGAAAATATCTGTGGTTAAAGTTAAACTCTGATATTACTTTTATAAAAGTTACCCGCCCTAAATATTTGAAACTTTTAAGCAAAAAAGAAAACAACGAAATTTGTATAATAAGCTTTCCATCGTGGACAAAACATTTATGACATTAATTACAGTAAAATAGCAAAATCCAAATAACAGGTTGCAGAACAACTTATATTGTATTATAACAGGTTCTAATTTCAGTTCTACAACCGATTCTTTTATTGTCCTATTTGCAATAGGTTCTTTACCTCCAAACTAGAACAGGTTTCTTTAGAACCGGTTCCAGAACCAGTTATATAACTGGTTTTGGGACAGTGAAAGCTTACAATTTGACTCCCAGGAACCTGTTCTAGAACCGGAGATGAAAGAAGCTATAGAACACGTTGGAAGGTAATATGTTCTAAAAAAAATTCCTGGGATGTTATAAAAATACGATGCTTACACTCTGTACGACATTACATGAATCCGGCTAATATATTTTAATTTTTTATTTTGTATAAAATCATTACAAAACCCAATTTTTTAGAACAGATTACCTCTGAACCTGTTCTAGAACAACTTCTTTTACCAACGGTTACAAGGAACCGGTTCTAGAACAGGTTCCTGGGAGTCTAAATGTAAGGTGTCACTGCCCAGAAACAGTTCTATAACTGGTTCTAAAGCAACCTATTCTTGTTTGGATGTAAAGAACCTATTGCAAATAGGACAAACTCCATATAAAAAGAACCAGTTGCAGAATAGAAATTAGAACCTGTTTATAATACAGTTAAGTTGTTCTGCAACTAGTTATTTGGATTTTACTATTTTACTGGGAAGTCTATGAAATCTTTTATCAGATTTTTCATAAACAAATATTATTACAATCGTAATTTAGTTTATTATAATTAATTACTGAATAATTTTTTTAGTTAAATTTTTACAGGAAGAAGAAGAAAAATTTAACGGATACAATTTATATTCCAGACTGCCGTAGTTTCAATGACTAGTCATTGGTTAATTTATGTGTCAATTAAACAAAATATTTTTTATATTGAAAAACTTTTTACTTTGTGTCGTAGTGAGTTTCAAACCCACAGCCATACATCATTCCATGATTCGTAGCATCACCTCCTAGCGAGTTGAGTCGACACAGCGATGAGTGTGGCTTAGTAGAGTTTTGTCAATCACAGCATTCACAATATATTGTTTTTTTTTTATCAGAAGAGACAGAATTAACTAATACCTATGAACAGTTTATTTTTCAACTAGAATTTTTCCTCTTTTTAATCCTATTGTCATCTCTTTTTCACAAGTTATTATCACATTATAATGCGCTTTATTCACATTCATTAGTTGGATACCAAGTGTATGTTAGAGATATAGGCTGTCTGTGCCTTTTAATGGAATTGCTCTTTGAGAACAGTATTTAAAAAGTTTATGAGTTACAGATACATTTTGAGGTAAACCAAGTTGATGTCAGTAGCGGGATGCGAATATCTCAAACTTGTGAGGAATTGGCTTAAATCTCTTGAAAATGTATGTTTCTTGCGTATGATATATGAAAATCAGCTAGCTTACTGCGTTAACAGGATTTCTTAGTAAAGAGCACCACTGAGTTAAAAAGGCATTTTAAAATTTTTAAACGCAAAACTTTTATGAACTCATTACAAATTTTTCCGAAATTCTAAAAAGCTTGACTTGAAAACATTGTTAGTTATCTAGCGTGAAAATTCATGAAGCACTAAATTGTTAAAAGTCAAAAGAAATTACATTTTTGTCATTCGTATCGGGTACAGCGGTAGTTTTTTTTCCAAATACATTTGGCTTTGTTACAACTAAAGCGTTGCATGAATTCCACCGAAACAAATATCAAATAAAAAAATTTTAATTACCTTAGCACTCGAAAAGGCATCAACAAATTTTAAGGACTTTAAATTTTATGGAGCAACCAAAATTTGCATTACCTCAAAAAGCATCCTGAAATACAATTTTTAATTTTTGCGAATTTAAAAGTATTTAATACGCAAATAAATAACCCTAAACCCAACTAAATATCAAAAAACAAGCAAATAAAGCATGTTAAACCAAATAATGGCAGTTTATTTATTACTTCTAATATAAGACAAAAAAGATTGAAAGTGTATTTTCATAAATTTTTTGATTTAACATAAATTTTAACATGTGATAAATACAATGAGATCTAAAAATTCATGTTACTCTAATTACTTGCAAGCTAAAACTAATACTTTTAATTTGATTTAAACTTAAATGACTTTAACGCTATGGATTAACGATTCACGCGGATGACTTTAGTAGCATCCTTAAACATCTTCCAACACATATACAAAATGTTATAAAGGGTTCGCCATCTAACGTTTTTTTTTTTCAACTAGTGCTTATTTCGTGAATGGTAACACTTAGCTCATATCTGATTTGACAGATAATTAGTTTTAACCTTCCGCTGAACGAATATGGTCCTTATGTTCGTTATCTTGTGAAAAAAGTGAAAGAAACTGTCATCCTCATCGATAAACCAAAGCGTGAAAAGCCAAAAACAGTGCGTACACCCGAGAATATTACTGCTGTGGCAGAAAGTGTGCGTGAAGCGCCATCAACATCAATTCAGCGTCGTTCTCAACAATTGAACATTTCGGAGACATCATTGAGACGAATTTTGCATAAAGACCTTGGTATGACGCCATACAAAGTCCAATTGGTTCAGGAGTTCAAAAAAAAAGTTATTTGGCGGGCCCTTTATTTGTCATACAAAAATAATGTTTGAAAATATTGGCCTCAAAGTTTTTAAAGTTTTTTAAATTCTTCATATTATTTTTTGCAAAAGTTTAAATAAAAACTATTATAAGTATTTTCTAACATACTTCACACATACACATACACAAAAACATAAAATTTATATTGTTTTCCCACATAACATAGAAAAGGAGTGTACATGTAATTATGTGTGTGTGTATATATAAGTGACTAACAAATGTCATATAAATTGTTTACCATGGTTATATTTATGAAACGCACAAAAAAGAGTAAGATCGCGGCTGCATTTTGAGGTTATGCTTTGTATTCTGACAGCATTAACAAAATTCTACAACACTTCCCAGCCAGAACAGTCGATGGTCTGAAAAATCTAGCACTGTTTGCCAATGGTCCAACAAATAAAGTACTGGCAAAGCACTGATTTTTTACGCTCCGCCAACGTTAGCAAAAAGTGATGTGTCAGTACTTGTTTTGCAAAACTTAGAGCATACAGCCAACGTTCGTCAAAACAGCTTTGCCAGTACTTTATTTACAAAATTTACAATCGTAAAAATAATAAAATCACTGGCACAACCCTGGCTTAGAACGCTTTCCCAACGTTGGCAAATAGTGCATTGACAGTACTTGATTTACAACCTTTTTCATAATAAAACCACTGGTACAGCCCCTGCTCACAACACTTTCTCGACGTTGGCCAAAAGTGCTTTGCCAGTGCTCGATTTATTAAATTTCATAAATAAATCATGTGTTCAAACACAGAGAAAAGATTATTTGGAATTCGGTCAAAACTATTAAAATTTAGTTAAAAAGGAATTTGTAAGGAATTGCCTAATATCAATTAATGAAACAAAAATGCGGTACTGGAAAATAAAAAGAGGGAAAAGGAACTAAAAAGGCAATTTTTTATACAATTATTAGTCTTTCCAATAAATTTTTCAAATAAAATTGGGTTAGTAATTGTTGTCGTAACCGCCAGAATTCGATTGGCAACAAATTCGATAGCCTCAACTGAGACTTTTTCTGGGTGTACTCTTCTAAATTTAACTAAAAATATTAATTTTAAATGGATATTCGATTCAAGTTATAAATTTTCTAAATTTTCGCAATTTTTAATTTAAAAAAAGGAAGTTGTCCCATTTTAATTGAGAACCTTTTTGAAAAATTACAAATTCACAGTCAGAATAAGATTTTTTTGTTTTAAATTTGATTTAAAAATTGAATTTGAATAAAAACAAAATTTTATAAAAAAAAATTATAATTAGCGCATAAATAATAAATATTTATTTATTTATTACTTTATTAGTTGCTTTACCAACGCTTTGCCAAAGTTTTAATATTATGATTTTGGTACTGTCGAAGCAATTATCGGCAGTGCTTTGCCAACGTTTTCAAAAAAGCAACGGCCCAGGTATTGGCCTGGTGTTATCTTTTTGGGGCACTTAAATCTTCAGAAATCCAACGATCTGTCAACTCTCATAACTCCGTTGAAAGCATTGGGCCAACGCTTTGCCGTACGTATTTTTCTGACTGGGTTTTTGAATAAACCACGCAAAATATATACTACATATATAATACAAACATAAATGCTTATATACCCATACAGATATAACAAAACCAAAATGCCACAATATGATATACAACAGTATGAAGAGGGAAACCCAAAAACTGTCAAAATTATACTTAACCAGCCAAAATATAGACAAAATTATAGTGCAATAATAAGGGGAATCCATTTTTTTTGGTCTGCTATAATTAAACGTATATTACTCTGATCCTTTGGAATTTGATTAAAAGTAATTTAAGATTTGTGAATAATTTTTCCGGTTTTTTATGAATACGTGTTTTTCGAGAAGAGAACATTTTTATAATTGAATTATTAATTACTCCACTCAAAAAAATTTAAACTTTTTGTAAAGCCAGTCTTTGAAATACATATTTTGAATAGACTTAGGTACGCTGAATATACTTTCAGTTGTTTAAATATTGCGGTTTTTATATTTACATCATTCAATAACATCATTTAATATCAACGATTTTGTATTACTTGTTCCCATTTCGTCCAAATTCTGTAGCGTCATAATCATACTTTAGTCAAAATTTCTTACATAAACAAAAAATTCAGTTTTAATCAATGGCCAATAACCGCCCAACAAAATTTTTTTGAACAGATTACCTTTGAACCTGTTCTAGAACAACTTCTTTTACCACCGGTTACATGGAACCGGTTCTAGAACAGGTTGTTGGGAGTAAAAATGTAAGGTGTCACTGTCCCAGAACCAGTTCTATAACTGGTTCTAAAGCAACCTATTCTTGTTTGGATGTAAAGAACCTATTGCAAATAGGACAAACTCCATAAAAAAAGAACCAGTTGCAGAACAGAAATTAGAACCTGTTATAATACAGTATAAGCTGTTCTGCAACCAGTTATTTGGATTTTACTATTTTACTGGGCGATTAACCGGGTTTTTACATTCTATACCTTTTGCAACTGTAACTCGGAAAATATCAATTGGAATTCAGAAAACATCAATTGAAATTCAGATTTCTATTTGAAATTCAGAAAATTTCATTTAAAATATGAAAAATATCATTTGAAATTCAGAAAATATCAATTAAATTTCAGAAAATATTATTTTAAATTCAGATAACATAAACTGAAATTCAGAAACACATCAATTTTTCTTCTGAAAATATCAATTAATATTTAGAAAATATTAAGGAAAATTCAGAAAATGTCAATTGAAGTTCAGAAAATAGCATTTAAAATTAAGAAAATATTAATTGGAATTGATATAAAATGGTTTCTGAATGTCAATAGATACATTTTGAATATTAAGTGATATTTTCTGAACATAAATAGTTTTTTTTTCTAAATTACAACTAACGCGTTTCTGAATCTCAATTAATATATTCAAAATTTCTAGTGATATTTTCTGAATTTCTATTCATATTTTCTGAATGACAAAAAGATATTCTAAATTTCAATAGATATTTTCTAAATTACAAAGGGATATACTGAATTTCAATTAACATTTTTCTAAATTACAAACAGACATTCCAAATTTCAATTGATATTTTCTGAATTTCAAATGCAAATTCTGAATTTTAATTAATATTTCCTGTATTGCAATTTAAAAAGGTGTTGTTTTATAAGAAACTAAAAAACTTTTCATTAATTTTATGAAATTTTGCCTCCACTTCGCTAAGAAAAGCTTCATTAGTTTAATGAAAATTTTTATTATTTTTCGTGCACAAAAATTCTCTCTGTGTATATGTAATATCTGTAAAAGATTTGTTAAAACAAAAACTATTTTTGGGTTAACCTCGACAATCAACATTAGTTGGCATTTACCAGTAATAGGAAAAGGAAAAGGCAACAAATACACACACTCTCACAAACGTTTACACATTTACACAAAAATTTACTAATAAAATCATCAAGGTTTTTTTGTTGGTTGTGTGCTGCCATTGTAAGCAGAATATTGTAAGAGGAATAGAAAAAACTGATTTAAAAACATGTTTGTATAGTTTTGTAGGAGAAGTAGTTGGTAGGTACCTTTAAAACAACGTTATAAGTGCGTTTGTTAAAAATGTCTTCGCAACCAAAATAAAATAAAACGAAATTTACTGCAATTTTTGTTGATTTTGTTCGTAGTTTTTTTTTTTTCTCCTTATAGACGAGTACTACATTCAAAAAGTCAACTGTGCATTTTGTCATTGAAAAATATTCAAGAGTACTTGTATTCGTTTTTTTTTTTTTTTTTTTGAAGCAAAAATGATTTTACACTCTTACCGACATACAAAAGTTGCATGTGCAAACAGTGCGTGTCAAAAATATTCAGTTTGTTATTTTTAACAAAATGTTTTCAGTTTAAGGGCGAGTAATTATTTAAAAAATAAACAAAATTATTACAGCAGATCCTTTTTTTAGAGATATCGACATTTTTAAAATCTTACACTCATAGAAATAAACCTGTACAAATAGCAGTTAAAAATTAGTTAAAAATTACGTTGCAATAATAACTCCTAAAATCAGCAGGAGATAAGAACTGCAAAAATAAAACTATTAAATATGTATACAAATTAAATATTGCAGTTTAGACAGCTAAAATTGACAAAAAAAAATGGTGAAAAATGTTTTTTTTTTTTATTATTAATTAATAATCCTATAATTAGAAATTTATTTTATTTTATTTTTATTTATTTATTAAAAATTTGTGACAACCCAGTACAACAAGAATAAATCTTATATTACAGCACTGAGATAATTAATGTTATTATAAAAATTTTGTTAAAAAGTAAAAATAAAAGTGAGTTAGATAACATATAAATGTAAATAATAAAATTATATTTAATATTATATAATAATTAATAATTAATTAATATTATGTAATAATTAAAAAGAAAAGAAAAAAAATAAAACATAAGAATGAGATATGTAACATAGCAATTGATGGCAAAAAAAGCAAATTTGACATGAATTATTAATGATTTAAATAATAATTTAAATAACAAAATTTTAATCGAAACGTTTGTAAATGGCAGTTCTAAATTGCATTGCATTACTAATTGTTTGTTTTACAAATTATATACTATTACCCTAACCGAGTACTAGCTACTATGGCCTTCTGCGCGTTGTAGCGAAAAAGGCCAGTGCCTCTGGTGGGAATCGAATCCACGACCCCCGCACAGATATGCCAGCACGCTACCAACTAGCCTACCGGGGCGCACAGCTTATAAAATGTAAGCATCGGTTTTCAGAAGAGTCAATTTTTATTAGCAAAAAAAATCTAAAAAAAAAACTTTTGTTAAAAAAATTATTTTGCTGTTTTCATTTTAATAATATTTAGCAAAAAAAAAACAAAAACTGCTGAAATCAGCAGTTTTTTTAACAAATTTTTAGTAATTGTTTCTCCTTTTTTTGCTACTTTTACTGATGTGTAAGGTTTATTTTAACAAACTCTAGCACGATTGTAACGATTTTAATAAATGTTGTCCTCCATAATTATTTCAATATTTCTATATAAACGCTGCATAGCTGGCACGTAAGTAGTCATATATATTCACACCTCTCGTGAATATTTTTGCCATCGAATTGTTTTCGCGTTTCACTCAATTCCAATTGTGAATAAAAGTTCCCTCGAAATTTGTTCCCTTTGTCTAATCATTCACTCGTGAATAGCATAATAAAATTTCAGGGGGAATTCACTACCAATTTTCACTTGAGGGGGAATGAAAATTACATGGGACCAAACATTTCCCTTTTTATTCACGATAGCGATGATTATTCTAATTTCCTTTTAATATATCCAGAAAGTTTCGTCGTGTACCTTGTATTAGTTTTGGAGTAAATTTTTTTTTTTACTATTGTCCTTCATATGTATTTCAATATTTATATGTAAAATCAACGTATGGTAAGTAGGCGTATGAGCAATTTTATTAAAGGTATTATTTCTTGTTCAAATGGCTACGTAGTAGTTACGCAGCTCTTACATAGAAATATGTAAAAAATAATAAAGAACAATAGTCAACGAATATTTTCTCCAAATCTAATACACGATGCAACTTTCTGGATCGATAGAAAAACATCTATACTAGTTCTAAAAAAAAAAAATCTAAAAATTTTGGCTCATTTTAAGATAAATTGTGTTTTGTATTACACTAAAAATTAGGAACTAGTTCTGACTTTATTTTTAAATTTTATTTTTTTTATATTCTTCATGAGAAGGTATATGGATATAGTCAAATTTCTACACAAATAAAAAAAGTAAATGTTTTTCCTAAGCCTACTAAAAACTAGTAATTGTACTCACTTATTTTCAATTAATAATCGTTTTAAACATTAATTGCAAACAAAAAAGCGTTAAATAAAAGTTCTTCGCAATATTCATAATCCATTTTCTACTGAATGTAACAAATTTTCCCATACAAGCTTAGACTCATATATATAGTAACAATATTGTTCTACCTCAAGTCCGAAATCTAATAACCTATGCCAACTAAGTAAATGGATAAAATTTGAATATAAATTACTGCTAAGTAGGTTTGTTTTTTTTTTTTTTTAATGCATGTCAATAAAATTTTATATTATAAGCATTATTGTAAATCATAGATTACATAGATCTCCAACTCTTCGACGTAAGTTGTCAGTGCACGTAACTCATGAGAATGTGTTGGACATACGTTGTATACCTATACAAAAAATATTTTAATGTGTATGAAAAAATGTGTCTCTTGTTAAAAGAATAGTTTGAGATCTATGTAATCTATGTTGTAAATATTCAAAACTGAAACAATTCAAAATCAAAGTGGTTGAACAAATCGGTTAAAAAAATGTATTTGACATGCTTTGACGGTATCCTAAAAACGAAGTGTTATATAATTTCCTTAAGGAACAAATACCACGTAGCACAATATATTCCATATACAAACGGTTTCAAAATGGAGTGGCATAAAACGGAATAAAAAAGAAAAGACCTCCAAAAAAATGAGCTTGTTAAATTGAAATATTCGGCAGTTAATCAAATTGGGGTATCAAATCATAAGTTGGTCAGAAAATTTCGTGTTTCCAAGAAAACAATTCGCAAAAACTTACTCCAAATGAACGTGAAACACAAAATGTAGACAGCTGAAGAAAAATTTCATGAAAAAATATGTTCAAATAATTTTGGATGATGAAAAATATTTTTCTTTTGCTTGGAACAAAGGCAGTATCAATTCAGAATATAATTCTGATGACTTGAAAAACTCCCGACAAAGTACGGTCGGGAGCTTGAACCAAAAGTACTAGTGTGGGCAGCCATTTCGGCTAAAGGTATATCACAACTTTACATCCAGAATTCAAAAGCTATGGATGTAAACGCGGATGTTTACATTAAGAAATGTTTAGTGAAACTGAAAACATGTATCAGAGACAGAAACTCCAAAAACGACATATTATTTTAGCCAGATTTAGCATGCTGTCATTATGCCAGAAAGACATTAAAATGGCTTAATGCAAGAAATATACCTTTTGTACCGGAATACGCTAAGCCTCCAAACGTCCCAAAAACACGTTCAATTGAGTTATTTAATGCAAAAAATGTATGAAAAATGCACTAAAGAATTGAAGAAAAAAATTAAAAGCAGTGTTAAAGAAAATTGACATGAATGTCGTCCAAAGCATGATTGGGGGTATCAAGTGTAAAATACTTCAAATAGAAGATCGCGGTCCGTTGGCTCTCTACAAAAGGTGAGCTAATAATGTATAGTATACACTGTGCTATAAATAAAAATGTTATCTAGAAGCGTTTTAAAATTGTTAAACTGGCATAGGTTTAAAATATTGACATATTAGATTTTATTGGTTGCTTTTCAAAAAGTTAATAATTTTCATGCTAGACATTACAACTGTTTAATTGGCATGCCCCTAGTCTTCAGTTAGCCGCAACTGAAAACGGTAATTTGCTTATCTATCAGCTAATAAACCCATTTTAAACCTAAAATAACATATTGTTGTTTAATTTTAAAACACACTGTATATTATTCAGTTTTTAGTATTTAGTTCATTTTTTAGTTTTACATAAAAAATATGTTAAAAATTTGTCTTCTCTAGTTTATTTTTCAATAAAAATATGTTATATTTTAAGGGTGTCATGACCTCTTTTTCCATTTTTTCCAACAAATTCATTGCATTTGTTTTTTTTTTTGGTTTTATTTTTTACAAAATATTTTTTGGGTTTATTTTTTGTTGAAGTACTTTTACTACAAGTCTCTTAATTTAGATTCACAAATGTCATCTTTATTGCTGTCATCATAATGGTTTTAAAGTTGATTAAGTGCGCTTAAATAAATGTATTTTCAAACAAATTGTGTGTTGTTCAACAACAAATTATGAAGTTGACTTTATTTTCTGTTATAAATAAAAATTTATACATTATGTTAAAATGAATTTTATTTAAATTAATTATTTCTCTAAACAAGTTGTTGAAGCATAATTGAGAATTGTATGAAACTTTTAGTGAAAAAATACTGCATAATTTAGGTAGTTTAGAAAATATTACTCCTGTTAAATATTTAAAGTATAATGTTTGGGGACAATAATTTTTGAAAATCATAGTATATTTTAAGGGGCTGAAAATTAAATTTTTATTTATTTGGTATTTTAAACTTAAATTTTCATAAATTCTCAAAACTCCGATGTGTTAGGTAACACTTTCTCACTTGCTTTATCTTAAAATTTGTCAATAGTATTTCAAAACACCTTCTTTTGAAATAATTATAAGGAAATTAAAATCCCTGTATGATTATATAGTAGAAAATAAAAAGGAAAAACTTTTTTTCTTTTCCACATGAAAAGAAAAGTTTTTTTCTGCTTCAACTCCTTATGGAAAAAAAGCTTAGGTTGGCTGAGCTTACACTTGAATTTTTAAACTAATGGAAAAAATGACGAAGAACTGAAGTAAAATAAAACTAAATAGTTAAAGCACAAAAAAAAAATACATGTAGACAAAAAGTTTAATGAACCTCAGCATAATTGACAAGTTGTGTACGAAGAATAAAGAACGCATTGCACTTCTAACAACACATATACATAATTTGAAAGTTTTCTTACCAGGAAGGTATCCCTAAGCTTTTAAATCATTATATTGGAAGATAACCAAATTTGTTCTAAAAATCACCGAAATAAGTTCTAAAAAAAGGCACAGTTCGTTTAGTTTTGATCGCATTAGATTAGATTATATGGCACTATGCACCGCGACCAACTTAGGTCTTTTGTGCTGCCTAAAGTTACCCTAAAGATGCAAGCTACCTATAAAGCCAATAATCCTATTAGACAAAATCTTCATAATGTCCGAAGGGGAGACAAAGCGATCGCCAAGAAACTTGGCACGCCTTTCACAAAGCCTCGGACATTCGCAAAGAACATGCTCCGATGTCTCAGCTACCAGTTCGCAAAACCTACACTCATCCGTGTCCGAAAGACCCCTTTTGCGCAGGTGGTATCTGAGATTGCAGTGTCCAGTCAGGTAAGACACCAGGGTACTCAAGTCACCCCTCCCGAGGGACAAGAGTCTCCTCGATCCTGCACTGGAAAAAGAGATTAATCTCTTAGCCTGTCGTTGGCCAAGAGCGTTTTCCCAATAGAGAGAGAATTCTGATTCCCTCCACGACCCGAGCTTCTCCCTAACATACCCCAAAAGTATACCACAGAATGGTTCAGGGCCAATAAAGGCCCTTCGGGCCCCGCAATTAGCAAGACAATCTGCCCTCTCGTTGCCCTCATGCCCCTCGTGACCAGGAACCCACCCTAAGGTAAGCGAGTTGCGCCCGCCAAGTCGGTTAAGAGCCATAATGCATTCCATGACCAGACTAGATGACACCTCATAGGACATTAAAGCCCTTAATACCGCCTGACTGTCAGAAAGAAGGTAGATGCTAGATCTAATAGTGCCCCTTCGTAGACACTCCTCCGCGCAGACACAGATAGCAAAAATCTCTGCCTGAAAAATGGAGGGGTATCTACCCATGGGTAAGGCCCGTTGGAAACCTGGTCCATAGACACCCGCACCAGTGTCACCATTCGCATGCTTTGAGCCATCTGTGAACCATATCTGAGAACCCCGCTCTGGCTCCCAGGATCTGTTGGCCCACATGGCCCTGTCGAACAGCATCACTTTAAAGTTCCTATCAAAGATGTACTCCGGTGACCTCCTATCCGTAACCTTTGTAATCGGGTCATCAATTAGGATTCTAGCGATCTTCATGTGACCCCTTAGTTCACCTCCCCTCATGTCACCGAATTCTCTAAGTCTGAAGGAGCCTATGCAAGCAGCCTCCATTACAGAAATATGCAATGGTGGTATCCCCAGCATAACCCCCATGGCATCCGTCGGGCAGGTTCCGCCTGCCCCTGTTATGCCAATACACATAAGACGGTAGATCCTCTTGAGAGCATCCTTTGCCCCTGCCTGTTCAACCTTTGGCCACCATGCCAGGGCAGCATAGGTAATCATAGGTTTAACAATGGTGTTAAACGACCAGTAGACCATCTGCGGCCTTAGACCCCATGTCTTACCAAAAAGCCTTTGGCAAGCATAATATGCCCTTGTGGCCTTCTTAGAGACATAGTCAAGATGTTCATTCCAGGTAAGGGATCTGTCAAGAGTCAGGCCGAGGTACTTAACACTACTGGAAAAGCCCACCGTGGCCCCATCAAGGACAGGCTTTGTCAGGTTAAGTTTCCTCCTATTCGTAAATGGTACCAGGATTGTCTTCGACGGGTTGACAGACAAGCCCTTTTCCCGGCACCAAGAAAGAGAATAGTTCAAAGCCTGCTGCATCGCATTAACTTAAGCCCACATCCTCTCATTAAAATAGTAAATTACAAATTACCGGTTGCAGAAAAACTTGCACTATATTTTAGCAGGTTCTAATTTGGCGGCATGCAATGAGGCCCCAAGAAATTTGGCCCCAAAGTGAAAATGCAAAATGGCCCCAAAAAAAATTGGGGCGAATTTTCATTTTTTTGGGGCCAACTTTCATTTTGAAAAAGTGAAATAATGCCCCAAAATAAAAATGCAAAATAGCTCCAAAATTTTGGGGCAAAAATTCATTTTTGAATGTGGGGTCAAACTGCTTTTTTTGAATATGAAAAATGGCCCCAATTTGTGCCATGTGAAATTTGGGGCCAAATTTCATTTTCATAAAATTTGCATTTTTACCAAAAGACAAAAATTTATAACGGTACTGGTTACTATTTGTTTTGATCTTGTTGAAGTTTAAACATTATTAATTAGTAAATAATTAGTTTGCTGATACAACACGTTGGTGACAGTCGCAAGAAAGTGCAGTGAAATGGAGTGTATATTTTTTTGTGGAAAAAAAACTAATAGTAATTTGTTGTACATAGTGGATCAAAAAATGATTTTTAAAAAAAAATCTAACTATAAAAATGTTGTAAAATATATTTGCTGGCGTAATTCTTGCAAAGCTAGAATTATCCTGTTGCAAAATGGCAAATGTGAATTGGCCAAGCATTATATTGACCACAACCACAACAATGACGAAGAGGCTTATAAGGAGTTAAATGCACTAAATTCAGTAAAGAAGGAATGTGCAAATGTTGCCTCCAATATTGGATCAAACTTTTCGGCTATAAGTAACGTCAGAAGGGCTTTCCGAAATACTTGTTCAAAGTAAGTTATTATATGTTGTAAATATTAGGTGGTGAATTATTTGTATTTTTTTAAAAAGAAACCAAGATGATACTAAAAACATTGAATTTGCAAAAATTAAGAGAGGCTTACAATATATTGCCAGTAAAAATTTAATAACATCTCCGAAAAGCCCTCTAGAAGTAATAAATGCTTTTATGTATGAAGAGGTATGGAGAAAGTATGGGCAGACGCAAGACGAAAGCAACCCACGCTTTTTTTATACTGCATGTATAACAGGTGATGGATACAGCTTCTGTATCTTTTCGTGCCTTAAAATAATTGACCTCATCAAGGAGAACATTCGACCTGAGGAACGCAAATTCCTTATAGATGCTACTTTTAGTATTGTTCCTGAAGGTTGCTTTAAGCAACTATTAATAATTTACATTAGCTATTTTGAGGAGGTATGTTATAATCATGTTACATTGTTGCTCCATTTAGCAATTATCTATTTACAGATTTATCCAGTTTTTTTTGTGCTAATGGATAAAAAGTCAAAAAAATCGTATCAAGAATTGTTGATATATATAAAAAATAATATATTTGATTTGCAACCATCTGTGTTCATTAGTGATTTTGAACATGCTATGAGGGAGGCAATTAGGAGCGTTTATACTGATGTGAAACTGGTTGGCTGTTGGTAAGAAATAGCCCCCATTTTGAAAATTTTTTTGTGTCGCACGCAGAAAAAACTTTATTTCGCGAAGCTGCCTGCCGCGTTCTACGGAGGAAAAGAACCCCTAAGCCCGGCCGAAGGCCGGTTACGCAGAAAATCTTTGCTTGGCAAAGCCCCTTAGAAGTTTCTTTTGTGTCGCACGCAGAAAAAACTTTATTTCGCAAAGCCGCCTGCCGCGTTCTACGGAGGAAAAAAACCCCTAAGCCCGGCCGAAGGCCGGCTACGCAGAAAGACTTTGATCTGCAAAGCCAATAGGGGTTTTTTTCCTTCGTAGACCGCGGCAGGCGACTTCGCGAAATAAAGTTTTTTCTGCGTGCGACACAAAAGAAACTTCTAAGGGGCTTTGCCAAGCAATGTTTTTCTGCGTAACCGGCCTTCGGCCGGGCTTAGGGGTTCTTTTCCTCCGTAGAACGCGGCAGGCGGCTTCGCGAAATAAAGTTTTTTCTGCGTGCGACACAAAAAAATTTTCAAAATAGAAACATTTTTACAGAAAATCGCGCGATTTTTTGTAAAAATGTTTCTATATTTTAATAACAAAATGAAAAATTTTTACCAAAAATCGCGCGATTTTTAGTAAAAATTTTTCATTTTGTTATTAAAAACTAATATAGTTCTTTACAGGTTTCACTTTTGTCAAGCGCTAAGGCGAAATGTTTCAAAAAACCATGCCTTATTAAATTTTATACGATCGTCTGAGGCTGCAAAAATATTATATCGGAAATTAATCGCACTTCCGTTGTTACCAGCCAATTTAATTAAAACGGGCTGGGAGGACACACGCCGAAATATATTATTAATGGACGGAGAGAATAAGTTTAGTTCATTTTTGAACTATTTTGAGAGGCAGTGGATGCGAAAGGTAAAACGTTTGTTTAATATAAATTGATTTTTTTTTTAATTTTTTCAAATATATTTATTTAGGTTGGCCCAAGTAACTTTAGCGTTTATAAGGAGTCCATTCGGACAACGTCTGCAGTAGAGGCATACAACGGCGTATTAGGAAAATGTTTAGAAAAAAGCGGTCACTTTTTTAAGTTTGTTTGCAGCAATTCGACAAGAGGAGTTTTTCAAAGGCCCGTAAATTCGAGGCTGTTTGTGAAAGTGGTGGTTGTTCTTTACCAAAAAAACGACGTCGTGATATTGACAAACAGAATAAATTATTGGAAGGTACAAAGATGCTGGAAGAAGGAAAAATAACTGTGTCCGCATTTTTAACAAGAATGACGTATAAGCAAAATGGTATATGCTCGGATTATATACCTGATATATTTCAAGAAAAGGAATATTTAACGTGTGAGGAGGAATCCGAGGAAGAAGTAGCGGAAGTAGCAGAAGCCGTGGTGGAGGCAAATGTCTGCGTGGTTTGTCACGATAGACGCCCCTAACATTGTAACGTTGCCTTGCAAGCACCTAAAAGTATGCAGCGAATGCAATCTTTTGTTGCAAGCTGCAGCTGCACAAGAAAATGAGGATAGGTATAAATGTCCTTATTGTAGAGCGGATGTTATTGATTCCATGCAAGTTTTCACATAATGTTTGTGTTTTTTTCCAATAAATAATCATAATAATGCTGTGCATAAACAAAGTTGTTTTTTCATAATTGAGGGCCATTTTTCATAACTTTGATAAATTGGGGTCATTTTTCATATCTGACAATTGGGGCTATTTTGCATAATGAATAAAAGCCCCAAAATCAAAAAATGAAAATACGCCCCAAAAATCAAATTTGGGGCCAATTTTCATTGGGTTGGGGCGATTTTTCATAAAATTTTTGGGGTTAATTTTCATAACGAAATTTAGCCCCAAAATTTGGGGCATATTTTCATTTTCGGGTTGGGGCCTAATTTCTTGGGGCCTCATTGCATGCCGCCTTCTAATTTATTTTCTACAACCGATTCTTTCGTAAGTTCTTTTACCTCCAATCAAGAACAGGTTGCTTTAGAACCAGTTGTAAAACTAGTTCTGAAACAGTGAAGCCTCACATTTTGACTTCCAGGAACCAGTTCTAGAACTAGTTCCCTGTAACCTGTGGTAAAAGAAGCTGTTGTGGAATAATTAAGTTTTTAGGTGTAGATTTTGATAACTTTATAAATCTACGAATACTGTCTCTGTTTTATAAAACATTTAAGTATGGTGCACCACAATATCTTCTAGATAGACTTAGTTTCGCCAATTCAAGTAGGGTAAGGGGTTTGGTATTCCCTAGATTTTATACCTTGTTGATGCAAAGATCGTTTGCAGTACGTGTGGTTCGATTATGGAACTCACAAACAGTTATTCCTTATGATGAGAGACATTTTGCACATTCAGTAAATAAATTTAAAGAAATAGTGGTGAAAAACATATAGCATTATTTAACCTTATTTCTGATCGTGTGTTGAACTGACAAATCTGTCTTCCTATATATCCATGATATTATTTCTATTATTTGACTCCTCCGGTGTTCGTATCAATTTTTTGAAACAATTTATCCTGATTGCGTTGTTATTAAATTGTAAGACCTTGTTGGTAGTGATTGAAATGTTATGTATAAAGATTTAGTTTTTATTTAAGGTATTAATAATAAAATTATTCTAAGGATGTATTCATGTCATTGTAATTACATATCTATCAATCATTAGGCCTTATTGGCTTCGGATTGATTAATGAAATAAATAAATAAATAAAAATAAATATATTCATAGGTAACCAGTTCAAAAGCATTTTGATGGGCAGGCAACTTGAGATTAATTTTTGAATTTATTTTTTATTTGCGGTCTATATCAAAGGATACCTTCCCATAAAATACAGAAAATGGAAAAAGTTTTTAAAAATTTACAACACTACATTGTTTGCGAAAACTTTTCAAGCAAAACCAAGTGTTTTTTTTTTTTTTGTAAACAAAATTCTTACATATTCAAGTGACAGTTAAGGTTTTATTTGTTAAAAAATTAACTTTTATCTAAATAATATCACTGGTATACAAAATGGAAGTTTTTTCGAAACAGTTCAATTGACGTTGCAAAAAAAACTGCGCAAAACAAAAAATTTAAAATCCCAATTGCTATCGACAAAAATCGAAGTTTTCCATTTTTTACATTTTATATAAGGGGCATATCTTATATTTATAAAATAATATATTTAGAAAAGACTCAACATCACCCAGACAACATCCTTTTAAATGGTGGCGTTGTTTTAATTCCAACGGGGGAATCATCGAATTGTTTCTAACATTTATGTTTATATTTAATTATCATAGACGGCAATGATTTTTTTTCTTGTTTTTTTTTACTTTTTTGGATTTTCCAAAAATTCTTAGGATTTTTTGATTAGAATTGCATTTTTCCGATTTTCTGACTTAAAATGATTTTTCTACTCATAAATATTACTTAATCTATTAACTTTGAACTTTGTTTTAAGTACAGTTTTAACTTTTTTCAATATTTTTTTTCTTTAAAAAATTGAATTTTATTTTTTTTTTGTCTTTTCTGATAATTTTATATAAATCTGATCGATTTTTGGTTAATTTCTTGCATATATGTTCAATATAATTAATATGAAAGTGATAGAACTTTTCTTTTAAATTTTAACACATATGATTATATATATATATACAAGGTGGCGCAAAAATAACCTTCCGATGTTTTTTGGCTGTAATTAAAAAAAAAAATGAAAAACTTTGATTCTTCTTGTGGATTATTTTTATTTGGTATTTTAATTTTTTTTACATCAAGTCGAGAATATGATGTCATGTAAATGGCCGCCGCCATAGTTGATTGTCCTTTGAGCCCTTTTTATGGCATTTTCCATCACTTTGGCCAAAACTTCCGGCGATAGGTCCTCACATTCTTGACGGATATTGTCTTTAAGAGCTGCAAGAGTCTGAGGCTTGTTGACATAAACCCGCGACTTTCAAAAAGCCCCACAAAAGAAGTCCGGAGCGATCAAATCAGGCGATCTTGTTGGCCAGTGCAAATCGCCAAAACGGGAGATGGAAATGGGCCTCATCACTCATGATTATTTTGATGAAAAATCATCTTCCTCTTGGTGGTGATTAAGGATGGCTTGAGCGTATGTTACATGCGATTGGCGGTCAGCAGCTAACAGCTGATGCACCGTCTGGACTTTGTACGGAAACATCTTCAAATCTTGTACCAAAATTCGCTGTAAAGACCGTCGACTGATACCCATTTGCGTGGCACGTCGTCTGGTCGATGTCGACGGCGCTTCAATGACATCCTCGGCTACAGCAGCAATATTCTCTGCAGAACGGCTACTCCGGGGTCTGCCACGTCTGGCAGCATCTCGTGTTGTGCCAGTCTCTTCGAGGCGAGCGGCTAAACGTCTCAGTGTTTCACCAGTAGGCGTTGGACGGCCAGGAAATCTGCGACGAAATTCACGTTGTGCCAAAGTCACCGACCGATTATTGGTCAAATAAATAGTCACCAATATCCGCGTTCTGGAGCAGTGTAGCGTAACATTGTTTATTAACGTGTATTTCGCATGTGTTTACTACACAAATGTCAAAACAGAACTGACATTAGGGGCCAATCGCAAAATTTATAGCATTTTCTGATAGGAGGATTACTTTTGCGCCACCTTGTATATATACTATAATATATATAATAATACATTGAAGTATATATCGCTTATTTACTTCAAGACTGTCATAAGTCAAAAAATACGATTATTGAGTTAATGATGCAGATTTATTAGTTATATCATTATTTGTATTGTTTAATAAATTCATATTAATATAATGTATACTTTTCGAGATAGAGGATATTTTTTTTTTTTTATGTATGTGCAAATAGTGTATGCGTTATAGAGAAACTATGCTACTCACGGGTCTCTCGATAATTATCGAATGCGCACACAACTCTAACTAAGAGAAAAATACATTAAACCCCCCCCCCCCCCCCTATTTATAATAAACGTCCCCAAATAAATAGAGAAATGGTCGAGCGAGGTCAGTCTTGCAGTAAACCATATTTAGCTATATCAAGTATATACGAAGAGATAAAAAGATCAATTTATATGTAAAACATATAATGATATGTCAGGATATATAACGCTATATATATATCGTTACATATGGCCACATATAAAATTATATATAATTACATCAAATTATATCACGCTCTAAATTATATCACGCTATATGCTATATGTAAATATACAAAAACAGAAAAACTGAATAGGAAAGAAAACTGTAAGTTAGTTGTGTTGCATTCAAGGCCGTACTTGGCTATGATCGTTAAGTGGTTGCGACTTGGTATTGTTACTTTCGTAATGTAAGAAAATACGCAGGTTCGATTCTTACAGCCGACAGGTTGTAGAAAGAATGTATCATATAGAGACAATCTGACAATTATAACGAATAATAAAACAATTTAAAAATGGAAAATCACAAATGACGCCTGTCCATAAAAAGGCAGAAACTCGTCTAGTCTGATTTGAAAATTAATAGTGTTTATAATTTTTAGAGAAAAATTTTTATTTTTTCTGTTAACCTCAACATTTCTAAATTTAATTTATAAAAATGCATCCCAGCAAAAACACGGAATGATTACTTTATGTGTTATACATTACTTTGTAATGAGTACTTATTTTCTTTTGCAATACATTAAATAATAAAATAATGGGTAACCGATAAGAAACTTATAATGCATTACTCTCTTACAAAAAATAATTGGTGAAAAATAATACGTTATTCAACTTATTGCTTTAGACAAAATATAATTATACAACATTTTTCTGGAATCTATTTTTAGACACATTATAAATCGTATTTTTGTAAGCTAAAGGGTAATGTGTTAGTATTGGTATATCTTAAACGAATTTAAATCGAAGAAAAATTCACTTATATTTTAAACAATACAATAGGGTATAGAGCAGTCGCCTGTTAATCTGACGACCCGTTATCGATTCTAGGCTCCACCATGTTTAAAAAAAATTAATAAAATTTTTTTTATTTTTCAAAATCTATTTTGAAACCCATTATTTTTTCCCTTATAGTAATGTCTTAGTATTCATAATGTCTTAGTATTCATACAATTCGTATTTACGTAAGGCTGACAGTAACTGATTTCTTTTGGGACATTTGATATAAAAAGTTAGAATTATAATATAAAGGGGTAATACGTCCAAACCATCGAGTTAAGAGTATTTGACATTAAAATAACAATGTGTTAAGACTTATTCGTCACCACAAAGACAATTTGATTACTTAATTCTTTCCCAAAATTTTGTATTATACCTAAGCCTTGGCTCTTATATTTATCTTCAAGCTGAAAATCAAAAAACCTTGTTCGCATAATATGCGGGAGGTAGTCTTCCTGCTTTGCTATTTAACAATGTTTCCACAAAAATTGTTTAAAAATAAGTGGGTTGAGTTGACATCAACTGATATATTGTTTTGAAATGTCTAAATATAGAAAATTCCATGTATTTATTTTTCCAAGTTTCTTTATATACATACGAGGTCGGTTCCAAAATTAGCTGACCTAACAAAGAAAATACAACAAATTTGCGAACAATATTCTTTATTTCTCAACACAATCTCCTATTTACAGTAAGAACTGTCTAGCTAGATATTAAATAAAATAACCACAAATCCCACCTCTTCATTGTTGGGAAATCTTTTACCACAGAGCCTTTTTTCAAGTTTGGAAATTGAAAATAATCCGAGGGAGCTTAATATGGCGAATAAGGTGTGTGATGAAGCAATTCAAACTTTAGTTCATTGATTTTGGCTATCGCAATAGTGGATGTGTGCAATAGTGGATGTTGTTGTATTATGAGAAAACGAGGGGTACCCATCTTGCGCAGAACTCCAAATTTTTGGCCAGTATTCGATGTATAGCACTTTTTCATAGCTATCAGTTCATCCAGCTCACGCACATTCAGCCGGCGATCATCCAATACCGTTTTTGTGAATTTTTTTAACCGTTGCTAGCGTACACAGAAAAAATTATTAAAATATCTAATTAAAGATTTGATTTGAATTTAATTTGTTTCTTAACAAATATTTAATTGAATCAATTAATATTTTAATTGACTTTTAAATATATAAATACATATTTTATTTTAGACGCAATTATCATATATTTTTTCATACACTGTATGCATAAATAGAAAATTGTCAGTATAAAATACCAAATACATTTGAAGTTAACAAACAAAACAAGCACACACACAACAGACTCATCATTGCAAAAAACACACATACCAACGTATGGATCACACACTTTTTTGTGAGTATCATATTTTTTTTGTAGAAGTTATTTATAACTTTTTTTTCCTTCTTTATTTTAATAAAAGGTTTAATTGATAGTATCATTGCCGTGATAGGTGCAAAATCAATTAAAATATTAATTGATTCAATAAATTTTTTAATTGAAAACCCGTTTTTAGTTTTTCTGTGTAGACACCTCAGTAGGTCGACCAATATGGTGTTCGTCTTCGCAGCACGTACGGCCTCCCTTAAACTCTGCCACCCAATATTTTATAATCGTAAACGAAGGAGCAGACTCCCGCAGCGTAGAATCTAGCTCGGCTTTAATAATAATTGAACTGAAACCTTTTCAAATGAAAGTATCTGAATTACATAACGGTGGCCAATTTCTTCCATGTTTAGAAATTCGCTGAGATCGTTTATTTTTGATGGCTCCAAAAGAATACTAAACAATGTGGCGCCTTGGAAACTTAAAACATATGTTTAATAAGGTTGCCACTTTTCAGCAAAGAACTTTTTTCCAACCTACTGCCGCCATCAATACTTCAGGTCGGCTAATTTTGGGACCCGCCCTCGTAATTTGTTGTTTGTTCTCATATACCTGGTATGAATTTTTATTTTCTTTATGAATTTACTATGTCTTCAAAAAGAAAACTTATATTTTTCCTAGGGAAAGATATTCTAACGAAAATTATAGTTTTTCTATTTACTATCTAGCATATACCACAATTATCCTCGGCCTGTACACAATCTACTTATAGTTTTGATAACTTTACTTGTACTTTAAACATTTTCTGTTTGTAAAAATATAATTCTTAAGAAATTTGAACAAAAAGTTGTTCTTGTCACAAATCTCAAGATGCCGCTCAACGATGTTTTTCCACAATCATTAAACTAAAACCACTTTACACTAAAGAACAAGATATGGAAAAATTAAAATCTTTTTTAGGAACATTTTTAGGCCAATGAGTCTTTTTTACAGAAATTTTTTAATTTTTTTCACATAAAATGAAAATTAAATTTAAGTTATAAATAATTCTCAAATTCTATCAAATTCATTGAAAATATAATTTCTTTACAGAAATAAAAAAAATTAATTCTTTTGAAACTATTTGAAAAACTTATTATATGTTTGTATTTGTATTTGTGTGAGTGTTGTATTTGTATTTGTGTTGAACATTTGCTACCCGGAAATGACATTAAGCTTAAGTTTACATGAAATGTTTCTATGTTTACGATGACATTGTCAACGTTATATAATTTTAATTAAAATTTAATAAACAAAAAGAATAACATAAAGTAAATTTTTAATTAAAGCCATCCTTTACAATGACCTAATCCTATTTGATAATACTTTCTTGCTTTTATCCCCATTTAGTTGACTTTAATATTAGTGTGCGTACTAAAGGGAGCATGAAATGTTTTGAAAAATATTCTCTGTGTGCTGGGTTACCAGTTTTGATGATTTTAATACTTTAAAATATATAAAAGAGGTCCGCCAAATAACTTTTTTTTTGAAAATGCTCTAAAAAAAAACTACTGAATATTTTCTCAAATTTCTTTTTTATTTGATAGCGCAATCCTTCTAGTTAATAACGGAATAATTTCATGTCAAATGGCTGCCTCGGCTGGCCATGCGTATGAGCTTCATCTGAAAAGATGATTTTTTGGCAAATCGGCATAGGAAAAAAAACGTTAGATGGAGGACCCTTTATATAAAATTTTTCTTTTTTTCATGGGATACTTTAATTTTGTCCTAGTCTTGCAAGATATTGATGCTCCTCTTTAGTGCGTACATTAGAGGTGTTCAATAAATATATTTAAATTTATATTTTTTAAAATTTCTTATATCACACTAAAAACTAAAATCGAGTTTCAGTTTACATATTTGAAAATACTATTAAAAGTTAAATTGAATTCGGTCTTAATAAGGAAATTGTAGTAATCTAGTAAAATAATAAGGTGACTATTTAATTTCCCAGTGTATAAAAGCTTTACCATATAAGTGGTGGTACTTACATTTGTCATTACAAATCTTATTACTTTTACATGGAAATGTTGTGCAAAATAGTGACATATCATTACTAAACACCTTACAAAAAATATAAAAATATGTGGTTACCTAAATGCTTACCAGTATGGACGAAAATAATGAGTGTAAAAATAAATTTTCAAAAAAAACTTAATTTAATAAGGATTTTAACCTGGCACTCCAGGTTGTCAGTCAACCGCTTTTACCATCTGATTTCTCTCGGCATGTTATACTTGATAAATACAAATATAAATGACTTGCTTGTACAAAATGTCATTACATTGCAGATTACCAAAAACCAAAAATAAGTAGTTATATATAGACTTACAAGAGTTGAAAAAATAATGAGTTAAACATATATTTTTAAAAAACTTTTAGAGCATTACTTTATATTTAAAAATAATGATAAAAATAAGTACTTGTGGGTAACGTATTATTTAATTTATTGAAATAATGTAAAAACTAACTAGTTATTTGTAATTCATTAATATTTGCATTAAAGTAAAGCAGAGAGTAGTCTGGTTACTAGTAGTCCAAAAATAATGATATGTCATTACCGTTTTCTACACTGGGGAATTGATTTCAATTTAAATTTTAATCATTACTATTAAAAATTTAATTTAATATTATTTTAATTCCAAACTATTTTAGTAGAACTACCAATATTTTAATTAATATTGGAAAAAATAGCCAAAAGTTGTAAAAAAATCATCAAAAATTAAAATAATCGCTAAATAAATAATCGCTAATTTCAAATAATTTGTCAACTTAAAAACCATCGTCACAATTGGAAAAATATCAAAAATTTTAAATCCCAAAAAAAAAGTCATTAGAATTAAAGAAAATCGCGAAATTACAAAATAAACTAAGATGGAAAAAATCGCCATAATTTAAGAGCGATAATATTTAACTCAATATTGGCACGTCATAAACTATGCTTCATTAAGAAATTATTATAATAACCTTTTTTTGCCTTAAAGCGTCCTCTATTGAAAAAATTAGCAACCAAAATTGAAACATTGACAAGATAGATATAAATGCTAGACGATTAAAGATATTTTAAATATTTTGTATATGTGCTCCCCGGTAGGCTAGTTGGTAGCGTGCTGGCTTATCAGTGCGGGCGTCGTGGGTTCGATTCACACCAGAGGCTTGGTCTGTTTTCGCTACAATGCGCCGAAGGCCATAGTAGCTAGTGCTCGGTTAGGGTAATAGTATATAATTGTAATAATATGATTATTAATAA